>JANRMR010199823.1:0-10002 GCA_025434825.1 Bergia sp. 'catenularis'
AACTTCGTGGCTGCCATATTGGCGCGCATAAATATCATGGCAAAATATACAGCGGACAATTTTATTACACATAAACTGTTTTAGATTTTAGATCTAAGATTTTAGATTTTAGATTTTCGCAGAACTTTAGTTATTGTAGAAGTGTAGACAACTGTAGTACTTCTTTTATCCAGAGATTTTTATTAAGTTACCTTTTCTCAAGTTTTTTAAGATATTACCGTAGTATTTTCTTGTAATTTCTTCCGTATTTTTTAATTTTAGAAGGCCACAAGGGAGAATACTTTATTATTAAGTAATTAGTGTCACCCTCTTTAATTAAAGTTTATTGTTATTGTTATTGTTGTCATTAACTACTTCCTACCTCATATTTTATCTATGTTAATGTGATAAACAGAACATTACACGGTGATACGAATTTTATCTTCTTGTGTTGAAAACATCTCAAGAGTGAGCGAATCGAAAATAGAATTCGTATCTCCGCGCGTCCACGTAATATCTTCTATGTATTCGAAATTTGATTGAGGTACTGTTATTGCCGGTTTAATGGCTTGTAACTAGTTGATAGTTTAAGTCATACAAAATGTAAAGATGTATCATTACCCTATTACATTAGTCTATACGTAGATTAGATTAACAAAGTGCAGAAAACTAGTTCAACAATTCCATTTACAGGCTCTTCATTTCTGTTATGGTGTTGGAGGATTTCTGAGCCCTCTGATTGCTCGACCATTCCTGAGACTGAAATGTGTCCTTATTGTTAACTATACCACCATCTACGACGAGTGGCCGTACGCTAACGCCTCTGGTGTGACACAAGAGTTCATCGGACTACCGGACAACACGTCCCGGATAGAGTTCGAGCAAGAACTAGTGCAGAGAGACAGTCACGTGCGTTGGGCGTATTGGATTGTGGCTGTGGCGCACGTTAGTACTGTCGTTTTGTTTTGTTAACTATCCTTATTTCTCTCACATTATTTTGACGCTTAGTACAGGTTTCAAACGCCACCATTTTCTGAAAATGTGGAACTGAATCACCTCGCCTCTTAATTATGACTAGCCAGCTATATATGACTTGTCAAACAAGACAAGGAGATAAGAAAACACAACAGAACACAAGACAGATCAAATGTTTTCTTAGATTAGTTTCTTAAATACGATGTTTTTGAGCTGTCCTTCAATGAACAAGATTTTTCAAAGCGTTTGGGGATTATGTTTCTTAAACTAATAATTTGTCCTTTAGTTAAGAATAAATTCAGTTTGGAATTCATAGCAGTAACGTGTTTAAATAACAATGTATAATAATAATAGCAACAATAATAATAATAATAATAATAACTTTAAAGTAGTAACGAATAACAAGAATAAAAGTAAGAATTAGAAATGTTTTCTGAGGGTATACACCATCTGAATGGCTGCCTGTTGGTTTTCGTGATGGCTCTCCAATATAAACAATATGCCAACCTTACTTCTGTGTCCATTTCTGTTGAACAGATCCCGGTTATCTTCGGTCTTCTCTGGATAATGTTTACCAAAAAGCTCGAGAAAGTAAAAGGCAGCCTCAAACAGAACGAATTCGAATTCTATGGAAGCACAAACCTTAGCACACCAGGTAAAATACTGGGCAATAAATTCCACCAGTCTTGTTACGCCAGATAAATTACTGGGCGGTATATTCCACAAGCCTTATTGCATCAGGTAAGTTACTGGTCAATATTCTACCAACCGCGTTGCATCAGATTAGTTACTGGTCAATATTCCACAAATCGTAATGGATCAGGTAAGTTACTGGTCAATAATCCACCAACCTTGTTGCATCTGGTAAGTTACTGGTCAGTATTCCATAAACCTTAGCATACCAGGAAAATAATGAACAGTAAATGCCACAAACCTTATTACATCAGGTGAGTTACACAAACCTTATTACATTAGGTAAGTTACTTGCCAATATTCTACAAACCCTATTACATCATGCACATTATTGGTCAATATTCCACGTTTCGTAGCACACCAGGTAAATTACTAGGCAACAAATTCTGCAAACCTTACTGAATCGAATAAATTACTTGCCAATATTCCTTAGCAAATGGGTGAGTTACTAGGCCGTATTCCACAAACCTCGGCAAATCTTGTAAGTAAGTGGGCAGTATTGTTGGATTAATTTTATCAAAACTACCAAATAGCATTAGTGGAATGGGAACCCATCTCAGCCAGAATTATAACGGCCAGATTTAGCTCCAGGTGGCGTAATGTGACAGTCGTACAATGCTACGCACCAACTAACTCGAGCGAAGAAGATACAAAAGAGGAGTTTTATAAAGAGCTGCAAGCAGTGACTGGCAAAGTGCCCAAGAGAAATATTGTTATTTTGATGGGAGATATGAATGCAAAAGTGGGTTGTGAAAATGCAGGGATCGAAAATGTGATGGGACGGCAGGGCGCAAAGTGCACAATGAACGAGAATGGAGAGCTTCTAACTGATTTCTGTGCAACAAATGAGCTGGTCTCAGGATGAACACTGTTTCCACACAAGTAATGCCATAAAGTAACATGGGTATCGCCTGACGGGAAAAAGAAAAAGCAGATAGACCACATAGCTATTAGTCACAGATGGAAATGTTCATTACAAGGTGTGAGAGTGAAAAGAGGGGCGGATGTAGGCTCAGATCACCATTTGGTCATAGGCAAGATAAAGATCAGATTGGCAAAGGTGACAAAGAAAAAAGCAGGAAGGATCCGTTTTAACACCAAAAACTTAAAGAATGCCATATAAGAAATTCCTTTGTCCTCAAATTGCAAAGCAGGTTTGAGTCCCTATATAGAGAAGATGAAGAGGGCACGAGTAAGGAGAGGAGAGAAAATCAGAGAACTACAGGCAAAGATAGAATAGAAGAGCAGTGAAGCAAGATCAAAAGTGCATATATAGACACATGTGAGGACGTGCTCGGAAAGCAGAGGGAAGAGGAAGAGACATGGAAAAAAATTGACCAAAGGGAAGCAGTTAAAAGTGTAGTAAATACTACCAGGACGAGGAAGCAGATGCGCGAAGCAAGCAAAAAGTACCAGGAAGCAAACAGAGAAGCAAATCAAGGCTGTAGGAAGGACAAAACGGAATTATGTAAACAGCTTGGCCAAGGATGTGGAGAATGCTGCAATGAAAGGAGATTTAGATACATTGTATAATACCACCAGGAAGCTGAGTGGAAGAACGCAAAATACGAGCAAACCAATCAGGGACAAACAAGGAAAGCTAATTAAGAACATCGAAGAAGAGCTGAAGCGGTGGAAAGAACACTTTGAGGAAGTATTGAATCGCCCTGACCCATTAAATCCACCAGAAGGCCCAGAACTGCCCATACGCACTGGAAATATTACAAAGACCGAGATTTGTGAGGCATTGAAAAGTTTGAGGGATGGCAAAGCCCCAGGACCCGACAACATACCACCAGAAGCTATCAAGGCAGGAGCAGATATATCAGTTGACATTCTACGACTTCCTCAACGATATCTGGAAGGAAGAGGAATTACCGGAAGACTGGACAACAGGTCTATTGATTAAATTCGCAAAACAAGGAGATCTAAGTGTCTGTGACAATTGGCGTGGAATTATGCTGTTAAGTATTGCAAGCAAAGTATTGTGCAGGGTGATACTGAAGAGAATGAAAGGTGCAATCGAAACCAAACTTAGAGAAGAACAAGCAGGATTAAGAGAGGGCCAGAGTTGCACGGATCATATTGCAACTTTAAAAATCATTGTCGAGCAGTCAGTAGAGTGGCAGTCATCAGGTGTACATATGGTTTGTGGACTTCTAGACGGCTTTCGATAGTATCAATAGAGATACTTTATGGAAGCTGCTCAGACACTATAGTGTTCCTGTAAAGATTTTCAATGTCATCAAGAAGCTCTATGAAGTTTTCACTGCACAGGTGATACACAATGGCAGACTAACAGAGAAATTCCAGATGCTAACGGGCGTAAGGCAGGGTTGTCTATTCTCTCCCCTCTTGTTCCTCGTAGCCCTAGACTGGGTGACAAGACAGGCTTATGGATCATCAGATAAAGGCATACGATCGCAATTGATGAATACGTTGGAAGACTTGGAGTTCGCAGATGATATCGCATTGCTATCACAAAGACTTCAGGGTATGCGCTGCAAGATGGAGGACTTAAAATCTGCAGGGGAGAAAGTTGGACTAAGAGTGAATGTATCTAAGACTAAGCTGATGAAAGTGATGGCAAAGCAAGAAGGTACAGTAAGCATTGAACAAGAAACAGTCGAAGAGGTTAAAGAATTCCCGTACCTGGGTAGCATCATTAGTAAAGCCGGAGGAACCGACAAAGATATAAAGGCTCGCATAAGGATTGTTAGGCATGCATTTGCGCTACTAAGGCCAGTGTGGCGTTCCACTTCCTTATCACTGAAGACAAAACTAAAAATTTTCACGTCGAATGTTAAGTCAGTGCTATTGTATGGATCAGAGACCTGGCGATTAACGAATGCCTTGGTGAATAGGTTACAGTTGTTTGTAAATAAGTGTTTGCGTCGTATACTTGGAATCAGATGGCCTGAGAAAATTAGAAACGAAGATCTATGGCAACATACTGGTCAAGAACCAATCGAGTTGGAGCTGAAGAAGAGATCCTTCAGATGGATTGGCCATACGCTGAGGAGATAAGATGGAAATATCGCAAAGTTGGCTTTGGAATGGAATCCGGAAGGAAAAAGGAGGAAAGAACGTCCCATGCAGAGCTGGAGGAGAACGCGTATGGTAGAGATCAAAGTAAAGAACACCACCTGGATGGATTGCAAAGAGAGCAAAAAACCAAACAAGATGGAAAGTACTGGTTCAGGACTTATGTTCCCACTAGGAACGCAGAAGACAAAGAGATTGCAGAAACCTTAACAAACCAAGTATGTTATTGGGCAGTATTCCAAGAACTTTAGCTCACTAAATAAGTGATTGGGTAGTGTATCCCAATATCTTCTCGGACTACATATTTCATATATTATTACATTTACATCCGATATTGTTGGATTTGATTGATAAACATTCAATAACATCAAAGTCAAGAAAACAGTTGGACTTGGATATTGTAGTTTGTGTGAATTTTGTCAGAAGCAGCTGAATGCTCAATTCGAAAGTATTATTTGAAGTGAAGATCTTTGTTAATGTAGTTTAAGTGCTTTTCAATCCGTTTGTTCCTATTCAGGGTACAACCATCATATTGTGGCTTTGTATTTTGATGGCACTCCACCCTGGCTACGTGTGTTCGGCGAGGACCAAAAGCCGAGAGTTATCGTCGTCACCATGCTGGCGTCGTTCATTTTGTTGCTTTTTGATGGATTAATGGTAAGTCAAACAAGTATTTTTGATATGCAGGATTTTCTTTACCGTCTATCTCTACAGCGGATTAAATATTTTATTTAAAATTTAAAATTAAATAATTTATGTTCTTTCTAGTTTATATAAGGATTATTATATGTTTTCAGGCATAGGTTTTTTGTTATTTTTGCACGATTATGTCTTACGGTTCTCCTAAAACCCAACTTAAAAGGTTTGAATTTTGATTTCGAAAATACCCGAGCTCTTTTATGGATTTATTAAGAACCAATAATTTTATGATTATTGTTTTAGCTTTGTTTTGATTCTTACCCTAGGCCTCGTTTGGAAGCTACGTTTACACGTATGGAATCAAAGGTGCAGTGCACCTGAAACCAAGTCATGGGGCTTATTTGACGTCACTCTTCTGGGTATGCCGTCTGTGCTCCTATAATTAAGTTATATATGCCAAAAGTTTTCTCTAGCTGTTACGCCAAAACTTGCGAGAACTATTTTTGCTACATTGAAAAAGAAAATTTTATATTTTTGTTTAACATTTCCTTGGAACCTTACATATTTATATCGCCCTTGCAAGACAAGTTTTACCAAAAATAAAGCTTCATTTAGTGAATAGGCCCCCGTTCTACGCTTGTTGTACAGGTCGAGGCTGCAAAGTGTCCGAAAAGTGAGCATTTGCCCTAGGCCGAGCTGAGGGCAAATGTGAAACTTTGAGGACCCTTTTTCAGACGAGGGCCTGTATAGCTCGATATAAAAGTAGTATACAGGGAGCAAAATTTTTTTGAGTTCTTTGTGTCTTCTTTGTGTTTTGTGGTATTGAATTCTTAACTAGCTCCGTCTTCTTTTCCTTTTTCGCTGTTCCTAACCTAGAAGCTGGATTTTCGGCTATTACACAGAAAAATAACCCAAAACAAAACAATTTTTAATTGCTTTCAAGTGGTTGCAAATATTGGCCCTGCTGTATCGAAAAATATTGGCCTTGCCAACGTGCATTACGTGATCGATTCTGACCAGGTTTAGTTGAATTATAAGTTTGCATATACTTTTCTATAGGTATATAGATATATATAGGTATTTATATAGTTAAACCTTTAGATGAACGCATAGTTCGAAAAAACTTGCTTTGAACTTTTAAAAAACTTTCTTATTGCTATCTTTTATTAATACTTTTTGCATCAGTGAAGCATGTCATATTATTATCATTATTATTTTTTCTATTATTACCATCCTTATCCTTATCATCGTCATTGTCATTATTGTCGTTGTCGTTGTCATTGTCGTTGTCGTTGTCGTTGTCATTGTCATTGTCATTGTCATTGTCATTGTCATTGTCATTATCATTGTCATTGTCAATGTCACCGTCAAAGCCAATGTCATAGTCATAGTCATAGTCATTGTCATTATTATTATTATTATATGTACTTTAATAGCACTCTTATTTAGTAAATGCCCGAGGAGTTTTATAATCTTCGGGCACTTGGCAGCGAGTTCAAGAATCGAAGCAGAGAACTTCTTGTTAACATTGTATGTATCTTTTGTTTATAATTCAGGGAATGCTCTCTTTGGGCAGGTTTCTGTCGATTCCTACAGCGTATTACATTGAGCCTCCCACAATGCTTCTAATCAATTTGGTAAGTTTTTTTCTTCGGTTTTATGTTGAATGATGGTGAGGTTTGAAGTTTGACTAGAAAACGTTGGGTAAATTAGCACCAGAGCCGTCAATAAAATATTGTAACAAAATTTTTGGATTTTAAATTATTGCTTCATTCTCCGTTTTTCGTCACTTTTATCCAAGTACTGCTGGTTAAAAAAAAACATTGGACAACATTCTTAACTAGAACTTGTACAAAATCAAGGGGTAAAACAAATAAGATGAACACACTAGAAGAAGAAATATAAGAATGTAGGTGCACACACTTACACGTACGCATATAATCGTGAACACATACATGCAGAAACCAGCTTCTATCAATGGGGGCAAAATTCTATTAGTTCTTCAGATACTGCTTAACTACATTTCACTATCTCAGACTGGCTGCCTGGCTTCCACTTTTCTCATGCTGTGTCTAGAGCAAAGTGAGCCCGCGCTCTGGGTGGGAGTTGCTGGTGTCGGTCTGTTTATGAGCAGCATCTTCCCGAC
This sequence comes from Bergia sp. 'catenularis', assembly GCA_025434825.1. Lineage (NCBI taxonomy): Eukaryota > Metazoa > Cnidaria > Anthozoa > Zoantharia > Parazoanthidae > Bergia > Bergia sp. 'catenularis'. The sequence continues at coordinate 7,478 of JANRMR010199823.1, forward strand.
TACCATTGCGCTTGCTGAGTACTACATAGATCTGACAGGTGAGGCACAATTCATGAGTAATTTATCTTTTTAGGGCGCGTCTCTAATTGGCTTCTCTGGAATACAATCTCCAGGTATAACTGAGGAAAGCTTCTTTGAAAAACGATTATTATCTTTTAAATCTTTGAAAAACATCTTATGATGTCTAGCGTACAAGGGGTAGCCCACAAAAGAGGCTCTGGGGACTATTTATCCGACAACATTTGATTATTTCACCTGCTAAACACTGATTCTAATTCGTAAGCTACGTGATGCAAAAAAACTATGGTATCCCTTATCCTGAATTTTAACATGTTTCATGTGCTATACATAAAAGGAGACTATAAAGGTAAAGGTAAAAGTAAAGGTAAAGTGACTTTCTTTAACGAGGGTAACACGTGACAGCAATTCAACTAATAAACTTGTGGGGCTCGGTACGCACTTTACCCCCCTCCCTCTGTCAGTGCTCCGTTTTACGGGTATTTAAAGCTAAATGTACACAACAATACACAGACAACAACTTACACTGTGTATTTACCTAATAACGGGATCAGTTTTACCTGGTATGAACGAAAGATTTTTTATTCCTTTCTCAATCTGGAATGAAAACGTAGCAAAAAAAATCAATGGGTCAAAAGCACAAGTAAATTTGTCTACAAATCAACTTGCCTAATACCTCTTCATTTCACATGATATTGATGCAGCTTGCGAACGCATTTCTCTCCAGGACAAAAGTTCACTCCAGTGCAGCTACTGGGGTGAATATTCTCGAATAACTCTTACCTAAACGAAGTATTTTGTAAGCTATTGCAAAAACTTGATGATGCAAAAGTTTGATGTCAAAAGATAAGAACCATTTTTAAATTTTATTTTTCTTTCCAAGGCGCTAAGCTTCGTTCATGTTGTTAGTTGATTTTTTTCTGTTTTCATTCTCATCATCATTCTCTTCAATTCTCTACCAGTCACGTATACTTCATCCTCTCTATTTTCACTCTCATCATCATCCCCTTCAATTCCTTACCAGTTACGTATGTTTCATTTTCTCTTATTTCACCCTCACCATTATCCCCTTCAATTCCTTTCTAGTTACGTATATTTCATCTTCTCTTTTCTCACTCTCATCATTATCCACTTCAATTCTTTACCAGTCACGTATACTTCATCTTCTCTATTTTCACTCTTATCATTGCCCTGTTCAAATCTTTACCAGTCACGTGTACTTCATATTTCCACTCTGTGAAATTCTTAAAATGTCTCGTCTACTTCTCTATTTTCGCCTTTACAATCATCTCGTTCTAACCTTTGCAAATTACCTACATTACATTATCGAGCGTGTTTTTGAGCTAAAGAAAAAATCATTAAGTGTTGTCGATAGTCATTTGTTGTTTTCTCCTAAACTGAAAATTACGATCGAGTATTTTGATTCGGAAAAACTAAGTGGTAACTTGAGCAAACACAGACTGGCATCGAGTTAACACCACCCATGTAAACATTGTCTAACGATAGAAATACCTCATAAAAAGCCCTTCAATTGCTTTTTCTTTTCTACGGAAAACCAGATAAAAACGTGGACCCCGGAATGACAGTGAAAGTAACTTGGGTTGGTGCTTTATACTGCATTTTGCCGACACTCTTCTCTTCTATTTCAGCTCCCGTAACCAGCATAATGATCGTAAGTGCAGCTATGGGTGAACTGGTCATTCCTCTGATAGTAGGACAGGTTCGTCATGTCTCAGGTCATGTATGTATGATTATATTAATGACACTAGTCATGAACTAACGACAATAACAATGACAGTGACAACAGCAGTGGCTGTGGCTATGACAATGACGATGACAATGACAATGACAATGACAATGGCAATGACAATGACAATGACGATGACAATGACAATGACAATGGCAATGACAATGACGATGACAATGACAATGACAATGAGTATGACAATGACAATGACGATGACAATGACAATGACAATCACAATGACAGTGACAATAGCAATGATAATGTTATTGACAATAATGCTACAAAAAGTTACCTGCAAACTTTGCCAATTCCTCGTGTATTTTATAACTACAGATATTTGAGCGCCTCGGTCCCGTAAGTTTTCTTGCAATTGCTTTCTGCGTTTGTTTCTTGGGCATCCTCACCTATGTGCTGTTACGGACGGTTGAGGGGCAAGGTAGGAAGTACTCTATTTTAAATTATTTTTACACGTGAGTAGGTAGAGAATAATTGCATTAAAACCGTTTCCGTAACAAATAATATCAAATACCTTTGTAAAAGAAAGAAAGCAAAGCAAGTATGTTGAGAATGGCTAGTTCTTTCGGGGTTATTTTTTTTCTTATAAACATACCCGTGGTACCAACTTTATTTCAAGCTCGACTCTTTCTTCAGGACAGTTTTCATTTCCAAAATAGACAGCATACCTGTTTGCTCTGACGAAGGGCTAATGCTCGAAACGTCAGCTTTCAACCTATCCCAAAGGCGAAAAGCATACCATATC
>JANRMR010199834.1:0-10001 GCA_025434825.1 Bergia sp. 'catenularis'
CATTTTTCTTACTGTTGTTATCAGTGTAAGGAATCCCACATACTCCATTATTTTGTTGATGAAGACTCCAGTAGTATATAAGTAGGAGTGTATAGTTGTGTCACACGCGTGAATGAATCTGTTTGTGTGTGGAGTTATTTTTAGAAACCAATTCCGCGCGCGGGAACTGATGTTGCGCGCGAACTTGCGCCACGTCATCTTGACGTCAGCGCATCGTCATCACACGACGGCACGATCAGACGAAACTGTCCAATCGTGTATGGCTATTTTCGAACACGCGCGGATCGGTCTGCGGGAAGAGTATCTAAAAATAACAGCACACACAAACAGGTTTATTCACATTTGTAGTACTGGCACTGTTGAGAGATACACATTCCTGCTAATATACTCCTGGGACTCTTAACTCAAAAACGTCTTCATTGTTTCATTTCAGAAAGTGAAAATCATTGGTTGCAGAAATTAGTAAAGGAACTGCGTCCCGGGACAGCTCCTCAAGTGAAATTTGTAAGAAAGACACAAGAATAGTGATAGAGAGAGTGGAAACCACAGTCTATTAAAAGTCCTCAAGAAATGGAATGCCATTTCCTCAGACTATAAATCTTTGTGAAACGTTGATTAGCAAGCACAGAGTTTCATTTTAATGTTTCCAAGAGCAATTTGCGATGATGTACCGGAAGACAAGATTGTGGCCGACCTCGACGCCCTAAGAATCTTGGCAGACTATTGAAAAGCTAAGGCTATTTATCGCGAAAAATACTTCAACATAGGCTACTCCAAATTGAAGGTAACGCAGGTGCGTGAACACTTTCACTCCCACGTGTTTATCGACATCTATCTTCTCCTTACAATGCCAGTATAAAATGAAATGATTGTTTGTGAGAATATAGGAACTGATCATTCACTAAAACTATCAGATGAAATGCAAACTTCTCCCTACCTCTATAGGAAATGTATAGAGATAGATGATGAGAATTTATTAACACATCCTTTGGAACTTTTTGCCATTTGGAGTGAAAGTGTTCATTAATATGAGAACAAACCGCAGTGTTCCTTCACAGGAGTAGAGTTTATATCTAGAGTAGAGTAAAAAGAAGCTTAGGATGAAAATCGTCCTTTCCTTAAGGAATAATTCACATTCGATATTTATCAATAACTTTTTCAACCACCTAGTCAAAGCTTTTTCGTGTTCGATGTGTTTGTAGATCATACGAATTGTCGCCGGCGACCAATTTGTAGCTGGCTCAGATGAACTTTTTAGCAAAAAGTCCACAAAAAAAGATTTATATTTAGAGTTTAACACAGACTGCCGAAGGTTAGAAGCAGTTTTAGTCAGACGTAGAGCCGTTCAAGTTGAGATTACTCCTGGAAGACACGACGGAATGACAACTACGCATGCGTAAGTAACAAGAGATGAACGCTAAAAAAGTTTCCGAATTATGCGTCTCAAAAACTCAAGTTATCAACGAGAGAAGAGACTACTTGATTGATCTTTCATAAAAGACGAAGAAAGTCAAGATAAGAAAGTTTCGATTGTTGGAATCCTTACTTTCCGTTACGAATATTTCCTGCATTTTGTAAATTTGTAATCTTGATTCATGTTTTCGGACCCGTCTTCTTTGAACCGTTATGCAAAATGTTGCCTTATCGAGCTGGACTCATACAAAGAACAGATGGAAAAAATAAGTTTGAAAATTCTGGTTTGAAAACGGTTACGTCATGTTTTAGTTTTTCTTAAATGTTTTTACAACTGCATAAAAAGCAGATCAGAAAGACATTTTTGTGCTGCAAGAAAACTGCAGCTAATATCCTAACGCAAGAACTCCCTCGTGTATGCCATGGCGTTTGTTAGAGCAGACTCGGTGACATTAAATGATTTATATGCACGTGCTCAGAAGTGGAATCAGCCTCAGTTGTAACTCGCTCCAAGAGCCCACATTTAGTCTACCAGCGGTTGGGTATTGCGCATGTGCTCATGGAAGCTCCCAGTTTCCCGCTGACGGATGAAAAGTAAATTTAGTAACCCGTGAGCCATTTTCATATGAAAAAAGTAGACATTGATACATGCGAAGAGAAAACACCAAAAATGACTAAAAGTGGATCGAGAAAACATAAATTTAGGATAGCTTTATCACTACAATGCATTTTAGGATTACGTACAGCCATAATTATCAAAAATGCGCTCTCATCGGCAACTGGATTAGTAAGTAGCTAACCGAAACGGGCTGCACCTGTGTAAAATACTTGGAAACACTATTTGTGCAACTAAAAGTTTTAATTAGCTTTTAAAAATTGTTTTATTGCACGATAAAAATGTAAATCTTTCAGATCCGAGATTCTTTACGCGCGTTTTTAGTTTTGCGCAGTTGAAAACTTTTGGTTGGTATAAATTATTGTCCCAAATTGAGGTCTATCGCAAGCCAGCGAAAGTGCTTATTAATCTAAACGACCTTCAGTTAACTTAAGTTTAATTATTAATGCTTAGACTACAGTCAGTTGTTTTTAGTTTTTTCAATTAGACTTTATAAAACCTAGAAAAACGTAAACAAAAGCGCTAAGGATGTCGGGTACCTGACATGGACCTTTAAATAATGCGTTGGTCAGCGATCTTGTCAGTAAGCTTGGTGGTGGGCTATTATCTTCTCGATTAATGTCGTCTGGAGATTTCGGTGTGTGGAACGATTTCCATGCTTGAAATAACAAGGTTTTTAGTAACGATATTTGACAAATTTGTTAAAATACTTTTTTAAAAGCGTTTGTTGTTATGTCCCAAAGTAGACACATGTTCGTGGCAGTCTGTTGGCGCCTGATATGTTGGAGGCAGTCTGCTTCTGATATGTTGGAGGCAGTCTGAGCCTGATGTTGCATGCCCCTGATTTCTTGGAGGCAGTTCGCGCTTGATATATTGGAGGTAGGCGGAGCCTGATATTGCCCCTGATATCTTGAAGGCAGTGTGTATCTGATATATTGGAGACAGTCTGTGCCTGATATCCTGGAGGCAGTCCACGCCTGATATCTTGGAGGCATTTTGAGCCTGGTATTGTTCCTGATATCTTGAAGGCAGTGTACATCTGATATATTGGAAGCAGTCTGCGTCTGATATCTTAGAGACACTCTGCGTCTGATATCTTGGAGATATGGCACGAAGTCAGAGTTCACTCCCTGGCAGGAAGCTTGTGAAAATGAGTAACGTTTAAATTTAAATCGAGAATTCTATATACGGGATGTTCTTCCAAAAGTGTGCATAGTGAGGGATCTGCTTTCAAACTCCCAGTTGAACTCTTTGAGTCCTGACGATTCACAACAGAACATCAAAGTTTTTTCAAAACTTGAAAAACACAATTGTTTGGACTTAAGGTAAATGGAAGTTTTAGTAAAAGTTAAATCATGAACTGTTTTTCTAAGTACTTTAACGTCTTGTCTTGAAAACGTTTATAAAACGCATCAATTTCGGGACTGTGAGAGTATGACTTTATCCCTTCAGCCTGGCGCACCAAGATTTATATGATTACCCGATGTAAATAAGTGTATTTGATCACCTTGTAACGAACAATATAATTATAAGTAATATATTTTGCTAGGATGTAGTATATGTAGATAAATGATATTACCAATACAACCATCACGTCAAGTTTAGTAGGTTTGGCAAGTTATGTAGACAGTTGACGTGTGGCAACTAAAATAAAATGAATGAAAATAGGAGTGTGATTTAATACTCTTGTTTACCTTACCTCCCATCTGTTTTCCATTTTTCAATGTCACTGAATTTTTTTTTCATTTTTTTGTTTACTTATTTTTTTTATTTAATTGCATTCAACGAAGGAGAAAAACATTAATCGTATCACTTCTTTCGAAGTCAATCCCGGGTAACTGTCCGGATGGTGTGTGTTTTCAGGTTTTGGGCGTCATCTTGGATTGGCTGACCACTCGAATCGATTTCATGCGAGAGCCTTCAGTGAAGTGCGCGGGTACAGACTTGTACCCAGTCGCTTAGAAAGTGGCAGAGAGGAAGCGCGCGGGGGATTATACATTAAGTTGGATTACCAAGATGTTGAGTTCATTAAGCTTACTTTTGTGTTAAACCTGGGAACTGGTTACTTAAACCGCAAGAAAGCACCGCACAACTCCATTTTCTCCGAGTATTTTGGGTGATCAACTCATTAAAAATGTTATTTTACTACAGATCGAACGCACTTTTTACTAATCCATGACCACTGCTAGTTGTTATTTATTGTTTAATAATACGTCAAATAACAAAAGCATGTAAGGTCTAAAACCTTGACAATATATCTTTAGGTCATTTTTATAATACATGTACAATTTGTATCCATATAGGATGGGTGGCAAATTTGAGGACCCTTCAGCAAACCACTTCGTGATGTAGGCTTCCTCATTAAAGATTATTATTATTATTATCATTACTATAAAGATAACCCTTCTACATGAGATACCCCAGCTGAGAGCATTTACACGCGTTGATTCAAGGGGATGGGGTTGGGGGTTGGAATTGACCCCCCCCCCCCAGTTTTTTCCGAACTAAAACTTGAAGCTTTGCAGCAGTCAAAATGAAACTTGCAGTAAACGTAGTTAATTTATGAACACACCTTTTGACGATAAATCGAAGACGTCATCACTTATAACTTATGCAACATTATTAATTATACAAATTAAAATTTGAATAAAAAGTATATTTTTTGACAAAATTTGTTTTAATTTCTTCGTTCCCATTTTATTCTTTATTATTTTCTTATTTGAGGCTGTAAATACATGTCTTCTTATTTCAAGAGAATCTGCTTCAAATCTGCAAAAAAAACTGAGTTAAAAATCCAAGATGGCGGCCAAGACATAGCAACAGTAGTCAAAGCTTGATTTTTGTTATGGAAAGTAATTAGCTAACCCAAAGCCACAAACATGACAAAGCTCTATATATCAAGTTTAACCATATGGAAAATCAATGGAGCTCCAACTAGTAGCGAAGGGACTTCTTTGCGTTTCTGTTCAACCAAAATATAAAGTTTCTGATTTTAGGGGTTTTTTATTTCTGTCAACTGGTTTGATATATGCTAACTCGATTATTCTCCTCAATGTCAGTACCTTGGAAGCATTATGTTTTCACGACGCCGTATTTGCGGCTTTGTGAACATAGCCATCACTATTCACCTCCACTTTACAGAATAATTGTTAACTATTCACCGAAATAAAATGGCATCTTGTTTCGCCGAAGTATTAGATGCTGAATTTTTACTATTAACAAGGTTACTACGAATACAAACACAGAAAACCCCGCAAGTTTGATTTTTTTTTCAACGTTAAGATTTTATTTTTCATTTAAACTTTAACGCTACAGCTTGTTTAAAACAAAAGAAAACTTTAGAGCGATTAAGTTTTTACTCGCACACGCAAAAGAGTGTTTGCCTTGAGTTATAATGAATGATTTCCAGTTTTGTTATCTTTTCAAGAAACATTTTATAGCCTTTATTCACTGGTTTGATATATAGATACTAAACAATTATTCCCCTCCAAGTGTCGTTCACTGCCATCACGGGGAATAAATACTAATTAACCAAACAGGTGAACTACACTTTTCGCGCGCTCGGATTGGTTCATCAAACACCGAATATCCTGTGCTATTCACTTCGGTCACTTATGCATGAAACGAGTGCGCACGCGAGATGGACGTGCGTAAGATTGAGGCTTTTTTTCGCTCACTCTTTTGTTGCAAAAAATGGAAATAAATTATTTTTAAAAGTGCTATTCACCAGTTTGGTTAATACTAAAACAATTATCCCCTCAGTGTCGGTGCCTAGCTATAGATATTTACCTCGGCGCATTCCCGCCTTGGTAAATATCCACAACTAGTCACCACCACTTCGGGGATAATTGTTAATTATATGAACACAGAGACTCTAGTTTACCAAAATAGTGAAAACAAATTAAGACGAAAGTTAGGCTGAGATTCTGAACTACATAACATGGATCGTTCTCAGTTGAAATACTGAAACTCAGTCACGCTGTTTCTCAAGACTATCACTCTTGTAAAAGCTGCTGTCCAATTTTTTCTCTATGAGAGCTGAAAAGTTGTACAAATTACTTACATAAATGACGCCTAAATGTATACCATCCAGAATGAAAATGATTTGAGCCGCGCACGGTGTGGCCAATGCGTATGATTAGGGACTGGGCGCGATCTTTTTCTGCTACGTGACTTAAAAGGGGCTCTTTCGCGGCTTTGCGTATGCTCAGAGATTCATTGACAAAAAAGCTGTTTCAAGCTAAAATATCTCTAAAGAGTCACTGTTCAGATACCAATCTAATTTTCTCAAGAAGTAAATGCTGTGGATGGTCTGTTTTAGGAGGCGATTAAGTTGGATTGTAGTTGTCAATTCTTATGTTCCAGGCGGGAACACGATGTAATAAATTGCTTTAAAATGCCTAAAGCCTTGGCAGAAATGATTAATTACTGTCTTATTGGTGAATTGAGTTTTTTTCTTCTGAAATTTTTTAGATGAAGAACGTAAAAATTATACTTCTGAAAAAGAGTAAATTCCTTGACTCGGCCATGAAAGAGACCCTTTAACCTGGCGGTTAACGACCGAGAAATGGTAACTAGTCAAGTTCTGGTCCATGCTCGGGCGTGAATTTTTCCCTATTTAAATTGTCAAAATCCCGCGCTTTCGAGGTAGAACTTATTCTAAGCGACCATCATCCATAACAGTGCTTGTTTGGCCGTAACGAGTTCTGATAGTTGTCCGTTTCATTTTAGAACTTTCCGTCTGGGCCAGTAACAGAAGTCAAACTAAATTTTATAAACTAAGCCTCTTTAGTTTTGTCTAGTTTCTTTAGCTTTCGATCTTGCGTTCGACAACTATATCTGATTACTATTTACACATTAGACAGTACTGTATAAACTTCAAAATCTTAGTAGGAGTTCAGTAGATAAAAAGAAAAATCTTTTTAAAAGGAAAACAATCTCTGCATGAAAGTATTTGCTAGATACTTTTACAAAACAAATATTCTCTTGAACTACTTGCTGAATACCGAACTGACTAAACTATTTCCTTCCCTTGATAATTTGGAAGTTTGGTAATAAAGAGATTCAGCATCGCGTTTACGGCAAAACGGCAGAAATGACCACGTGACCATGATTTTCCCTCATTTGCCGTTTACCGTTTGCTTTTTCTAAGTGAAGGTGAGTAATTCCGTGTTAGTCACAAACATGAAAATTGTTTTGCACTATTATATTCTCGTATGCCTATTATTTGTTTTTAGGAAACATAAACCGTAATCTCAAGTTTGCCGTTTGCCGTAAACGCGATGCTTAAATCTCTCCAATAAATCTTCTAAGATAACATATATGAGAGATTCCCAAAATCCGCCCGCAAAAAATGGGAAAAGACTTAACTTTATCACCTTATTGAGTTGTTCAAACTCTTTATCCTTTGAAACTCTATTTACAACCGAGATGCAACAAGGGCGTTAAAAATTTTTTGGGTCGGAACAAATTGTGAAAAGACGCAACACGAATAGACCTGTAACATCTTATTTAATGACATGTTTTTCAAAAGCCTTGTGTAAATTACTATTTTTTAAACTGTTTAACCACTGAAACATGGTAAAAACTACATGTTTGGATTGGCATCGCCTCCCAGCTAACTACAAACCCCGCAGAGCATCCTGGTTAAAAACGAGGCTTTAAAGCTCATTTTTTATGAATCTTGATACAAACCGATTCTGTGGTAAAACTGCTCATTTTTCGCGAAAAATGTCAATGCAATAATGCTTGTTTTGTTAAGTATTTTAGTTTTCGTTCCAATGCCTAGGCAGCCTTCTTCTTGGGAACTGGCTCCTGTGATTGGAACTCACTCGTGATCAGATGTTATGTACGTCATAACTTTCTCTCTGATGAAGTTGTAAAATGTCGGATGTGATCTTTGTAGAAGTGTCACGTATTGACTTTGGATGAAAAACATTTGTGGATCGAGCATTACTTCCAGGATAACCTCGACCAGTTTTTTGTTCTAATGAAGGGAAAAAACAGCACTTGGTGAGACGATAAATGGGTTGATTTGGGACGCAAGAACATAAGATTGGGTAAAAAATCATGAAAAGGGGGGATCCCCTGCTTGTGTGCTTTCCCTATACAGCCTCGGGATTTTCGTGGCTTTTGGGACCTAGAGGGAGGGGGTGGGGATAATAATTACCGCGACCATGACTCTGGCAGTAAAGTGATGTACCATGAACGTTGTAGAAAACGCTAATGTCTTCTTCTAAGCACTTGTGTCAGTTAACCTTGTCAACGCGATTATTCAAGTTTTCCTAAGTTAGTTTACACTATCTAATGACCTTTGTACGCTTGAGTAAGTAAGTGAATGTGTGATTGATTGATTGATTGATTGAATGAGAGAGGAAGCGAGTGAATGAATGAATGAGTGAGTGAGTGAGTTAGTTGGTGATTGATTGAGTGTGTGAGTTAGTGGATGAATGAACAAGTTAGTGAGTGAATGAAAGAGGAGTGATTGATTGATTGATTGATTGAATGAAAGAGGAAGCGAGTGAATGAATGAGTGAGTGAGTGAGTGAGTTGGTGATTGAGTGAGTGAGTTAGTGGATGAATGAACAAGTTAGTGAGTGAATGAAAGAGGAGTGAGTGAGTGATTGAGTTAAACAATGAGTGGATGAGTGGGTGGGCGAGTGGGAAATTGATTGATTGATTGAGTGAGTGAATGAGTGAGTGAGTGAGTTAGTGGATTAAAGAGGAAGCGAGTGAGTGATTGAGTTAAATAATGGGTTAATGAGTGGGTAGGCGAGTGGGTTATTGATTGATTGAGTGAGTGGGTGGTTGAGTGATTGAGTGAGTGATTGATTGAATGAATGAATGAGTGAGTGAGTGAGTAAATGAGTGAAGAAGTGAGTGAGTGAGCATGTGGTTGGGTAGCCAGTAGAAAAGGTGAGTGGGTGGGTGGGTCGGTGAGTTGGTAAGTACAAGTATGAGTGGAAGAGTGTGTCAGTAAGTGTGTAGATGGAAGAGTAGGTGGGTGGGCGAAAGAGTAGTGAGTAGATGAGCTATTAAAGAATTCACATCACATATAATATCATCTCCATCATGAAGTTGAGTATCAAATTGATTGATTTTAATTGCCACGAGTCAAGCGCAAGCTCAAATTGGAGCTTGTATCGTCCTACGATACAAGCTCCAGTTTAGTTCTTGAAAAGTTAAACTGGGACAAGCTTTCTACTCGCCGTAAAAAACAAAAGGCAATAATAATGTTCAAAGTCGTACACAGACTTGCCCCCGAGTATCTACAAGATCTGTTTTTTTCCCGCAGCTCAGAATATAATTTACGAAACCTGGAAAGTAAATTAACCATACCTAAGCCACGTACAAATTATTTAAAACACAGTTTTATGGAACAATTTACTCCAGAATGTAAGAAACACTTCCTCGTTGAGACCTTTAAAAGGGAAATTGACCAAATATACCAATTACCGGGTTCCCGCACGGCGATCACGTAAAACAGTAGCTAAACATTTTTAAATATTTCAAAGTTTTTTTTGACTGCTGATTTTCCGTGTTTTAAATAAAGTAGTGATGATAATGATATTTCATGTGCAAATTTTGGGATAACTTCCCAAAAGGGAGGCGGGTTGAAATGCTAAATATAACAGGGAAATATAAAGGAATAAGGGGTTGTCGGAAAATCGATCGTCCAATGGCCGTTAAGGGCTGACTCTGATCCCTTCTCACCCCTCCCTTTTATTCACCTCCTGTTCTCCATTTTTCATAAACAATGATCTTGCAACTGCGAGCCTGCAGTTCAACTGTCAGATTCGATTTCTAATTTGATATTAAATTTGTATTAGTGTAACTTAAACATTACGACTGCTGTTATACTTCATCGAAGTCCTGTCTTCAAAAACAATATTTTTCACACATTTTGCTCATGTTTTCAGATATATTTTCTTAACGTCAACCTTTAAGTGTGAGACCCCCCTCCCACCCTCCC
>JANRMR010199845.1:0-10001 GCA_025434825.1 Bergia sp. 'catenularis'
TTTGTGCAATACCTTCTTTCCTCGACCAGCCACAATCTCATGCAACTTCTTCAAAACCACTTCATGGGTGATCTCTGTATCTTTTGGAAACAATGCCTTGACTTTCTCCTACAAAATTTAAGAAAGAAAAAAATTATTTCCTTGCTGAATTTTCTCTGTGTAGTTTAGACACAGACACAGCACACTGACTTTCTCCAAGAAAACTAAAATGAGAAAGTTAGAAAACAAAGCTGGACCTACAATATTAATGCTAGCACAAGTACATCTAACAAGAAAGAAAAATATAACTAACTACATAATAGTTATTAAATATATTTTCACTTTTACTCAAGGGAGGAGTATCCAAAACAGATGAAATACTCACCGCTGTCGGCTTCACCTGTGTCCAACCCACGCCTTCATCGTCCTCAGTTACTGCAGTCTTTGCTTTTGGGGCTTTCTTTTCTTTCACTTTCTTTTCCTTTTTCTCTTTTTTTTCTTTGGATGTGTGTCTGATAGTATAAATTATGTTTATAAAAACCAAATGAATATAAATAATCAATCAAACAGGATTTTAAGTGGATGTCTATTCAGAATTTAATATATTATACATGTGTAAAAAAACAGCTAATATAGCTTTTTGCCTGCTCCCACTTATGAAACTCTAAATATCTAGTGTCATTCATCTCACATTTGAAGTTCATTTTCAGTCAGTAACAGAACTTTGTTGTTGAAAACAAAACTCTGCAATGTGAGATACAAATAATATTGTTGAAAATAATATTGTCGTTCAGTTAAAAATATTCATTCTTTTGATTGGTTGATCAAGTAGTGACCATCAAGTCACTGAGTAACTGCCTACAGAATAACAATGGTTTGCTCATGTGCATTATTTTGCATGGTATTTTCTGTAATATTATTGTGCACATGTGCAGTAATCTATCTGTGAACATCTGCAACTTCATTTTGTGAACAGTGACTCTGAATGTGATCACAATGACAGCTCTAGGCTCATTTTTCAAATTTATTTAAAAAATTACCATAAAAACACTAAAAAGCTGATTTTTTCCTATTGAACTTAGTTATCAAAAAACATTGTACATGCAATTTTGCTACTGTCTTCAGCCTTTAAACTGACAAGGACCCCCCCCCCCATTCAATTCTTTGTGATTTTCTCAAGGGATTTTAAAAATTTCAAAAACGTTTTCTGGTAACTGTTACCTATTAGTAAACATGTTTTATGAAGTGAAATTTAATTTACCACCCCTATTAGATTTTGAGAAATTTCTTTAAAATAACATCCAATTTTCTTTAAAAAAAGAACTTTTGTGGGGTTTTTTCAAAATTAGTTACATTTGACATTCCAAATGAGTTTCATTGCACATTTTTGGCTTTTAGTGGTTGAAATATGCAAACAAACCAATATAAAAACCAAAGTTGAAAATTTTGAAAAAACTGTGAAGTTTTGCATTATGATGTCATTTTATCATTCTGGTAACCATGGCAACTGGCAGACCATCATGTGACCAGCCTCAGTTGAAGGTTTTTCAGCCAATTAACAATCATGCAAAATCTTAAGATGAATGGACAAGGTATATTGAAAATCATGGGGGGCCCTCCCTTTCCTCTACAGTGGAAACCCATTAATACAACCACCAATAGTCGTATTGGTGGGGTAGGGTCACATTTCATGGCTGATTTGTTTCAAATGATGTGTGTTTCAAGTGTATCCCTATACATCCCTGTATATTCCAGTATTGTGCAGCAACTCTTTTGAAAATACCAACACTATGTAATTGAGGGATGTTATTGTCAGCCTGTATTGTTTATCAAGTGTCCTTTTCCTTTCTTTGATTTTAATTATTAAATGGTGTTCACTAAACGGACATTTTAACAACAATTTGACATGTAACTGACACCTTCAATATTTTTCAAAATTTATTTTCTTGTCTGTTTGCACATCGGGCTTGAGTGGTCATATTAATGAGACTGAAAACAAAGAAATATACACGTTGGGACTTAAAAAAAGTGGTCACTGGTCACATTAATGGGGTGTTTTTAAAAGAAAATGTATGGCCATTTTGCTGGGCCAAAAAAAGGTGGTCATTATAATGAGGTGATTGTATTAATGAGGTGGTCGTAAGGCGGGGTTCCACTGTATATGTTTGGCCAAAAGGCTTGCCAATTTAAGGGTTAAAAACAATCATTATCAGCCCACCACCAATGAATTAAAAGATTTTGCTCAAGGTCATTCAATGTTAATTATCCCCTTTGTCTGTGTTCAACAGAACAATCTCACTTTTATTTTGAGGATTAATAGTTGGTTATAATATTGATACTCACAATTCAGTAAAATTATTGTCCAGACATTAATTAATTAATTTATTTATTCAATGTGACTGGTTGTAAACTGCATGTCTGAAGCCACACTCACACACTGACATGTTTTGCAAAGCCAGCATGTTTTCAGTCTACGCTCCAACACTACATAATTATTTGCTGTTGCATACTTCTTCCCCCCTGTAAGGTGGTGGAACCACTCAGTCAGGGTCTACTTGTGTATGCATTATCAAGTGACAGCTAACCTGTCCAATTACATGATTGCACAGCCATTGCTTTGCCTATTCATCAGTTACCTATATGATTTCTGTTTTTCACAACCCATTCAATGTTTGTCTAGACTGTGAACTGGTTTTCAGAAGACTTACTTTTCAAAAATTGTTTTGACACTACACTACTTCCATTACAACAGTAATAATAATTGTATTTTTAAACTGTCTGTCAATTCAGATATTTAACAACTTGAATTCTGAGACTCCCTCCCCCCTCCCCAATTTAAAATTTTGAATCTCCTATTTACTAACACTCCACTGGGATGGCTATTTTCTGGAACTACACAATACAAACAAACAAACTGACTTTTAAAAAAAATAAGAACTTGAATAGGATAACCTACTTTTTCAAGAACATGCTTGCAGTCAGTTCTCCCGGTCTAATTTCATCACCAGAAGTTGAACTGCTATCTGATTCTTCACTCGAGCTGGGCCAGTCATCATCAGAATCACTCTCTTGCTACACAAGACAGAAATACAGTTGTTAAATTTATTTATATATCAAATTGATCTGTAGTGGCTGTTCTGTCACTGAACCCAGCATCAGCACTATTGGACAAAATTCTTTAACTCTTTGTAATTTCCCACCCCCCACCCCCCTTGGGGACTTCCTGCGAGAACACAACAACCACACACAGCAAGTTTAGGCATCTTTATCCAGGTGGAGACCAGGGTCCCACATGAAGAAAACAATCCCCCCAGGGTGGGGGGGGGGGGGTAAAACGAGTCAAAGAGACAAAACATTTATGAATGAGGCTGTGAGTGTACCAAGGTTATGTGATACAGCACAAGGCCAATCAATTGAGAAACCAGCCAAGGTGGGAAACCTGGGGCTAATTCTTGAATACCCACAGGGAATCCTGAACATGCCTCATTGCCACTCAAATGAATGACTGTGTTTTAGCACATTCAGTGTTCACAACGTCAGGTCAAGAACACACAGAATCAAAGATGAATCCCTGGGGCTGACACTGATAACTATCAGCACTAGCCCTCAGACGTAGATCTGGGATTCTGAGAAGGGCAGTTCACCCCAGTAAGAAAGTTTGTGAGCACTGCACTGAAGGCTTTTTAAAAGTTGTAAGAGGTGTGGTGTACTGGTATGTTCCACTGGAAAGCTTTGAAATTTGACATTCTCCTTAGTACTGTTTCCCATATTCTGGGGCATTTTCACATAATAAAGAGGCTCATCTCATTTCTGTTATTAGTTGTATCTGAGCAATGAAGGGGATGGGAGGGGGGAGGGGGGGGTAATGGTGGGTACCCTTTGAACCTCTGTAGCCCTGCCCCTGACACCTTACAGTCGTAGTGAACTTTATAAAATCTGAACAGTCTATCAGTCCCTGAACACATAAGACCAAACAAAATTATATCTGTGGTTCTGGTCACCCAGCCGACACAAACTTTTTATTGCCAAATTGCCAACTCTATAACTTTTTATAGCCATTTAACTTTACTTTTTCTTTCTTTGACTAAAAAGGTTTTCAGGTTTCAACAGTTTTTAAACTGTAACTTTTCTGAAGGAATGAATATACTCTACATGCATATCAAATTACTCCTGCTTATCTTCCAGGTTGCCGCAAAAAATTATGTTTTGCTGCCCTCTTTTAAAATTTGGTCACAACCGCGATATATTGTTATAAAATATTAATTTCAATCCAACAACCCTAATGTTTCAAGGATATGTGACCAGAACCACTGATATTATTTTACTTAGCCTAATCTGCAATTCTAAAGGATTTGCCACACCAAAATGTTGGAGAGGAATGAAAATGTCACCCCAACCTTATCCCAGAAAGCAAAGCTGCAAATGCTAATTTTGCAGGTATGTGACACTTCTACTGTCTGTTAATACAACAGTGGCATACACTGAACACACAGCCTGTTGTACCCCCTTTTTGCTACTGACTCACATCATCAAGCTTCTTCATTTCGACTGTTGGTTTCTTCTTAAGGAAATCTGTACTAGATGGCTCAGGAAATGTAACATCATCATCGTCTTCATCATCTTCTGAAGCTACAACATGAAAAAATACAAATCTCTTAAAACACAACTCCATATGCACCAAAATAAACCCAGTGGTTTTTTCTCAAACTTTTAAACCCGAAAACTCAGTTCTATTCATTTTCCGTGACCAAAGCTAAAAATTCCATGACCAAAAATAAAATTCCATGAAATTTCTAGGTTTGAAATGTACGAACTCTGTAGTACACCATTATCTCTATTGTGTGAAGCAAATCCAGCATGGTGCATGGCAAACAGTGACTTGTGATTATTTTAGTCAAAATCATTGCTAATAAGCACTGCTGAAAAACAATACCCAAAAAAATCCCGGTACATTTTTGCAACCCCAAAAAATCCCGGCATAATTCACATACTCAAAAAAATCCCTTCCCCCCCCCAGTCATGCCAAATCTTGAGTGGGGCCCCTGGGGCTTGTATCTTTAATTCAGAATTAAAAGACGGAGTACTATTCCATGAACACTATCTCAGCAAGCAACCATACTGTAATTATCAACTTTACACAGTCAAGGACTAATGGTGTGGCCTATTTAGATTGCATCCAAAAGCATTTTGAACCAGGCCAGCACTGTCTATTTTCTCCTGAATTGACAGCAACCAAATAGAGTTAAGTTACTGTCATTGCCATTTTCTGTCCATCTGCTAAAATTTACAGTCATGCTATTACAGTTGACTCCTGCTAACTGGAACCCATGGTAACTTGAATCTCGTGACAATTTGAAGAAATTTTGCTTTCCCTTTGAATAATTTTCTTTATAATTTTACCCTCATAAGTAAAAGATATTAAACTTTAGACACTGGATTTAAGAAACTTAACAGTAAGCTTTTGATAGCTAATCTGCTATCCTGATCACACCAGTGTCTAAAGTTTAATATCTTTTACTTATGTTTACTCCCTGGATAGATGAGTATATTTAACCGAATTTTACTCTCAGTAACTTGAAATCTTGTTAACTCAAACCTTTTCCCATTTCGCTTGCAGGTTTGAGTTATTGGGAGTCAACTGTAATTGGAAAAATTGCCTGAAAATGTGTACCTGCTTCTTCCTCTGAGGCTCCTGATTGATAAGGGTTCTGGGGGGGAGGGAAAAATTGTTTATTTACTAGAATTTGATTATAAGGGTTACGAGGGTTAATGCTAGGGTTAAGGTATATGGCATGGGCCGAGGTTAAACAGAGGTAACAAACTTTCAAATCCAAAATTCATGTCTATGTTTATTTTGGCCTTGTTAGGTATTCTGATTTGTCCAAAAGAGGGCACTAGTACATAGACCAGTCAATGGGCATAAACAGCCTCATTTTTGCGACATACCAAGATCACTTATTCTTGATGTTGCCACCAGTAGTTTTGCTATGCACAGTATGGTCAAGTAATTTCCAAGTAGGTTGATTGTGGTTGGTGATAAACCTCAGTTGTTGACTGGTTCTAGAGTGATCACTTTTAGGGCATTTTTAGATTTCTTACTCTTCCGAGTAACACAAGTAAGTACATCTTTACAAGAAACTTATTTGGATACAGTTCGCTGTTGGGGTTTTGAAAGAAATCCCTGATTTTTTTGCTGGATGTGGTTTGTATCTGAGCAAAGTTGTATTCCTATCTCTGATTCTATCCTCACCAGAAAAAAAACAGATGAAGTAGTTGATCTGGAACCCAACCACCCAAAATAATCACCCAAAATTGATCCAAAATGGCCAATAAATACTCTGGAACAACACTATACCAAACAACTTCACTTTTGATGAAAACCATTAGCATTTAAGCAAATAAACAAAATCTGATTATATTTTCAGAGTTTTCAATAAGAATTGGAATAGGTGGCAAAAGTTGAGGGGTAGACGGAGTGGAAACTTCTCATGCCGAATGTTAATTGTAAATTTGTGCAGGTTTTCTCAATGCAAGTAGACGGCAAACCCATGTAAATTAGCTGGCAAGTTTTGCTGGCCACTGGCTCTTATTGAAAACCCTGTATTCCTTTCGTCAAGGCCCTTATTATTTATACTGTATGATAATTATACATGATTTATTTTAATTTCAGAATTTTTATTAACTTTAACAAAATAGCATTATTTATCCATGCTCTAAGAAAAATTTAAACTATATATATATAACCTTAAAAACAGATTGAAGTGCAGCCACCTACAAGCAAATTACAACAACCTGCAAAAGACTAAATCCAAATTTAGGTTTACCTCACGGCACTTAGTGATCAGCTCCTCAAAATCCCTGTTGTACTTTCTTAGTTTCTGACGCAATGTTGACAGTGCCTACAAATGATAATAAGCTGTATCAACACATGTGTACAAGTGTCCTGTGGTAAAACTGATCAAACATTACTTTTAAAGTACCTTCAGTGCTTCCTCTAAGAACAAATATGTTTTTAGTACAGGATCCTTCCCCTAACCCCAATCTAAAATTTAAGGACTTTCATGGTTTTTAAGGACCCATACGAACCCTGACAGTACTTGTCCTGCCACATTTTCAATAATCAAATTTCTCAGTTTGTTTTGAAAATTTCAAACTTTGAATTCTGAGAAATAAATACCACCAGATCAGACACATCTATTTTTTGAGATAAAAAACAAATGGTCATTTTATGAGTTTTGGTCAACTGGTTCAAAAGTTGGAATGAATAAAAATGGCTAAACAAAATTATGTATGGGCTTCCAGTCACCTGATTGACCTCAACTTTTTGTGATTTTCCATACATAATTCAGTGGTTTTTCTCTGAACCTTTTAAACTCAAACAAATCAGTTTTATTCATTTTCCATGACCGAAGCTAAAACTCCCATGGCCAAAATTCCATGACTTTTCAGGAAGTACAAGGAGAGTTCTCGTCTCTCTAATATGGGGGTTCAGTTGTTATTTTTGGGAATCTATATACAGTAGTCTCTGAAAATCAATGTTACTTTCAGGGGTTGTTACTTTCGGGACTTTATGGTATAACAACATCCAGCATACAGTTTTTATGTAACTGATCCCAGCCTTTACACAACTTACTCTGGCATTAATCTTGCTCAGTTTTTTCCTCCCCTCAGTGTCTTCCCAATTCTGCAGAGATAAAAAGTGTGTTTAGTTTGCACTTTTGTCACTAACCCTGAATCTCCAAGGTATTTTTAACAAACTAACCCAAGGGAAAGGGGGAGGGGGTCAATCAAACCCCCAGTCAGGGGTAAGCTAATTACTTTCAATAACAAAAATCAAGTTTTAATTGCAACAGTCATTTCACAACAAAACTGGCCATCTTGGGATTTTGGAAATTTTTTTGCAAAACTACAGCAAATTTTTGTGAAGTAGGAATCATGTATTTACAGTCTCAAAAAGAAAACAATCAAGAATAAAATGGAAAAGAATTAAAACAAATTTTGTCAAAAAATAGCCTTTTTTAATTCAAATATAAATCTGCATAATTAATTTTGCATAAATTAAACTGATGACATGTCATGTCATCCAATTAATGTCAAAAGATGTGTTCATAATAGGATTACAGGTACTGCAAGTTCCATTTTGATTGCTTTAAAGCTTCAAGTTTAAGGTTGGGAAAACCTACATTTAGGAGGGGGGTTCAATTCGACCCCCCCTCCCCACCTGAATATTCAAGGGCTAAAATGTGTCCTCCACCAGGACAAAACACTTTCAACCTGATCTTGGCCTGTCAAACATGTTGGCCCTTTTGACTAGCCAAATAAGCCAACCAGCATAACCAAGCAGCCCCTGAAACCCGTTTAAGATTAAAATGACTGTAGCCACATGCTTTTTGATGAAAAGACATCTAACATATCTGGTTAAAATTCCACCCCTACACTTGGACTTGGTAACATTGATACCAAGATCAACTCACCTCCTTCACAAAATCTTCCAGCTCAGTTAGACAACGAACAAAGAATGGTGGGATTCCTTCTTTATCAATGACATTCTTAGCTTTTGAGTAAGCCTTTCCAAGGTTTTCAAACTCTGAAGATAAGAAAACAGTTCACAGTGTGTCTTTTATTATACACTACTAAAAAATAATATTTAAATCAAATCAAATTATTATCTGTTTTCCAAGATGTCCAAATTCAGAATCTAAATCCAGGCTCCAGCTATAAAATTATAAAATGTTACTGAACTGTCATCAGATGCTCACTTTTTTGTCAGACCTTATTACTTATGGAAGACTGTTTTTTCTGTGTTGCCATAAGGTTTGAGAGTAAGCCTGACATTCTGAACATTAGTTATTTGTCAAAAACAGACTGGCCTGAGCATTACCCTTGGAATGCTAGCTCTACCCTCAAACTTGTGGCAAAAAACATATCTTGTCAACCCTTGTTATTACACATGATTTCCTAATACTTAGTACTAGACAAATGTCAGGCATTAACTTGAAATAAAATTTTATGTACTACATGTAAATTTATATTAAACCAAAAAACTAAAAAATGCAAAGTTCTACATGTAGACCCAGAAACTGACTGATTTATATTAAATGCGTGAATATATCCTACAGTCTGAAATGTAACCTTACCAGTCAGAATTTTAGCCATGTCCTTGATTTTTTTGTGGTTCTTCAGTTGTTTTATGCAGGATGTTATGTCATCAAATCTGTGAAGTTAAAAATGCATAATCAAAAAAATTTATTCGATACTATACACTAATCACTGACACAGTATTTATTGACTATTATATAATTTTGTACAGCATGACAGGTCACCCAGAAGAAAAACAACTTGCTGTGCAGACCAATACAGCAATGGCCAAGCATTGTCAAAAAATTGCTCTTGTTTTGCTCATTGGTTTACAAATAAATGAAACAGCCAAATTTAATATCATTAAATATAAATAACTTACACACTTTCATTTTCAGGAAAAAATTAGTACAAATTGTTTTTACTCAATTCCTAATAGTACATGTATCCCTAATAGTAAAAAAAAAGGGGGGGGGGGCTGTCACATTTGCTTACCAAAGCAAATGTGGTTAAAGGGGTTTTTTCATGAACAAATCAACGGATTTTCTCTTCATCAGTATTAAAGTTTTCAACACTGTTTTATCCAAAAAGCTAAAAAAATCTTGTTATCTTTGAACCATAGCTTCTGCCAAGATTCATTTCAAACTAAATTGTTATTTTGTTTTCTGGCCTGGAACATAAATCAAGATGATCCACAACATAACTACAATCCATCTCAATCAACACCTAAAATTATATATCCATACTATTTGTGCCTTGAAAAACTTTGGTATTTAAATAGTATCCAAATTGTGATATTTTGCACTGAAATTTAGATTTCTTATCAGCAATCTTTTGAACATCTGCAAAGTCATGAAATTATAAAGAGCCCCTTTAAAGTTCTATGGCTGTGAATACACATGCACCAACAGGGCTCAATAGAAAACACTCAATACACAGGTGAA
>JANRMR010199921.1:0-18923 GCA_025434825.1 Bergia sp. 'catenularis'
CCCCCCCCCCCCCCCCCCCCCCCAGAAAGGGCCCGCTGCGCGTAGCTCGGAAACTATTAAAGGAAACAGATAGAAAGAGGAAGCAAGGCCTGGGCAGGGACTCAAAGGTGGCTATTTGCGACAGTTCAACCGAAAGTTTTTGCTACTGGCACAGATAAATGTCCTGTACTCTACTACAAAATATTCCAGAGCCATCGTCCAGCAAGTGCCAACACCCCAGAGTCGCCATTCCTCTTAGCAGTGAATAACTTTTGGCAAAAAAGCTCCATTTCGTACAAGTGTGCTCCACTCGGTAAGAACCAGATAGGAAACTTCTTGTCCAAAGCTGCTCGAAATGCTGGTCTTCAGCTACAGAGCAAGAAAGTCGCCAACCATTCTGTCTGCAAGACGTCAATATCCAGGTTATTAGATGCCAGAGTTCCAGAAAATTTTGTCGCTCAACTGAGTGGGCATAGAAACATCCAAAGTTTGAAAACATACAAGTCGGCTTCCATTACACACCAGCGACACATGTCCGACACGTTGAGTCGAGCCATCATGAATGAACCAGAAAGCCGATCAGCCGTTGCTCAACAGTCAGTGTCCAGCCAAGATTCAGTGACATCTGTTACTCAGAGAAGCCCATTTGCGGACTTGTTTCCGGGACGAAGTCTTCAATTGTTTGCTGGAACTCAAATTGGTTTCATTAGTAATTGTGTCTTCAACATAAATCGCACTCGGCTAATAAGATATATAAACGCCAGAGAAAACTAAACAACCGCCATGTTCATTGTATCTCAACCACCGCGCTCGTAACTCAGTAAAAGTACTGGACAAAAATGAGTCCTGGGGGGTTGGGACAGGTCATTTCTTGTACCCGTTACAAATCAGATTTGTAGGTAGTGTATTCAAGAAATGTTGGGAAAGTACTTTTGAAAAAAACTGTTTTTCTGCGTGGGCGAGCAGGCTGAAAATGTTTCGTTGATCAGCAAAATTTGATATGGTAAGTTTTTCGCCTTTCGAGCAGAATACAAGAATATTTTTTGCATGACATGCAGTTAAAGGGAATCTTTTTCCGCCTGATCTTTTTCCAAAAGTCACATTTCAAAGTATTTATCCAAAAAATTTAAAAGAAAACATGATAATCCACTGAAAGACAGTGATCAGTCACTTCTGTAAAGGTTTAAAGTGGTTTACCATTTCCTGTTCCGGCCCGGAACAGAAATTGATAACCACAATCCAACAGACCATCCGTACCATTAACCTCTTGAAAATTTAGATTAGTGTCTGAAAAGCGTCTGTTTATAAATATTTTGGCCCGAAACAGTTTTCTTGCCAATAAGATCTCGAAAGAGCCCTTTTAATACACAACAAATACTGCTAACCAAACGCAGCTTTCCTTCTTTGATGAGTAAAAACGATGTTTTAAATTACAATTTAAGTGGCTTTTTTGGTTAATCTAAAAATATGAAAATTTCAACTACTCTGACTGCTTCCTGACTGTTTGTCAGATTATTCAAAACCTTTTAAAGTTTTTAATCTGGGCATTTCCTTCATCATACGAAGAACGTTATTGAACAGTATAATTGTCAAAATGAAACAAGCCTTGTTTATATCTTGATATGTTCTGCTTTTTAATTAGCACCAAAGTAAATTGCTTTTTCTTTATGACATACATTTCCTAATGGTAAAGCGTTCGGAAAACTTAATGATAGAGAATGAATATACAGTATTGTAATGCGGCA
The DNA here is from genome assembly GCA_025434825.1 of Bergia sp. 'catenularis'. Taxonomy (NCBI): domain Eukaryota; kingdom Metazoa; phylum Cnidaria; class Anthozoa; order Zoantharia; family Parazoanthidae; genus Bergia; species Bergia sp. 'catenularis'. The sequence goes on from JANRMR010199921.1 coordinate 1,725, forward strand.
AAACCCATGATAATTTGACATAGTTTGACGATCTGAAGCACTTGTCATTTGGCCAAGTAATAGGCTTGATCTATCGGTAAAAATTTAATTTGGTTGTCAGACAAAGTATAGAAATTTCTTTCAATATTTTCTTAAAATACAGTGTTCGTGTTACATTGAAATTCATAGGCTTAATATTGTGACAATATGGGGTAAAACGTATGGATAAAACTGATACCTCACACGTATTGTTTCTTCAAAGCAAATAAAAAAGAGAGATGAAAGAAATAGCTGACACGCCGATTGGTGGAACGAAATAAATATTCAACACCCACTTATATCAGTTAAACGAGGGATCACGACCGCTCAACACTTCGGTGTGAGCTGGATCACTAACATGCGGCATTGATGAATGAGACACGGCATTTTAGTAAGTTTTAGGGAACTACACTTGTATTTTAAAAAGAAGAACCAGTCAGTTTTGGATAGTGAGTTATTCGGTTTAAAGTTGTTCTTACATTTTTTATATTTATGTACATATGTAAATGATAGTAGCACTCACAAATTGAGATTTATGCTTATGAACATGAATTCGGACCTGAAATTCTTAAAATTTGGGCAGTTGTAGCTTCATTGTTATTTTAATTTAAGGTTGTTTTTCCAAAAGAAAAGTGTCCAGTACTTTATTTTTGGTTATATAATAGGATTTATGAAGTTTCAGAGCAACTCAGCCTAGGATTTATCACGGGACACTCAACACCAGAATATCTCTTAATCTCTGGATTAAAAAACAGCGAGGTCGTATCTACGTTATTCTACAAAATAAAGAAATCTCTTTTTTTTATACCTTGTAAAAAGTTCAAATCTGAAAGCCTTCAATTTCTATTCTACTGGCTTCATTGCCGTCATTGACGTTTTCATTGCGTTATATAAAAAGCAAAAGCCAAAAGCTTCGCTTTATGAAACGTAGTTACACAGCAGTCAGGTGCAGTTTTACGAAGGCAAACAACACAAAATGTAAAAGGAATATTTTACAGATACCTTCGTGCTGTATTTTATATGCAATATATGCTTTTCTCTTGTCCAGTCACGCAGTATAAATTATGGTTCTATTTTTGGCTATTTGATTTTTTCGCTCTTGGCAGCAGCTTCAACATTACGCAAATCTTTTGTCGGTCGTCTCTCTTGTTTCTCTAGTTACAATGTGACTGAAGGAACATTTAATGAAATTTTCCCAACCACCATCTTCCCTGCCATTTTTAAGAAAAGGGTCTTATTTGTACAAGGAACAAGCCAACATAGGGCACTTTAACAAGCGTCAGTTTTCTTCGCTGATTATTGAATAATACTTTAGGATGAAACAAAATATGGTTATTCTCAATGTTGCCAACACGAAGCAGTTTCAAACTACAGCTGTGGTTGGCATGGGATTAGAGTTGTATAGCACTGGACACTCAAGAAGAATTGATATCTCAACAGCGATGACGAATCATTTCATCTGGTTTCTGCTTGCAATACGTCTGGATTCCAAGCTGGTCTACCCTTTACCATCCAGTAACGAATGTCTACCAGGAAATTTTTCTTGTGCAGGTTTGTGTTATTCAAAAAATTTATTTTTGTCATGGGCCTAAAAAGGAATTTTGCGTAATGTTTTCAAACATTTAGAAGATTGAATGTATTTAGATTAAATCTTATTTTCTTGTCATATTTGATGACTCTTTGCTCAATGTGGATGGGGTCATTCGAGCAACATGCAAAATTTGATTATAAATGCAAAACCGCCTTCTTGAAAACTGCACAGATGACGGGCCACAGATGAAATTACGGCCTGCCTCACGGTATTTAGTGAATAAACCCCTTAGGCCCGAGGCTGAAAAAATGCCTGAAAAGTGAACATCTGCTTGAGACAGTGTGCGATGAACGCAGTGAAGCTAAAGGGCAAAATTTGTTGAGATATTTGTGTTCTGTGGTATTGAATTATTTTAAACTAGGTCCGCGTTCTTTTCTTTTGTCTATTTGTCTATTATACAGCAAAAACAACCGTAAAACAAAACAATGCTTGCATGTGGTTGCAAATATTGGCCCTGCTGCATGAAAAAAAAAATTGGCCCTGCTAGCGTTCATCACGCGATCGATTCTGACCAATAGCATTGCTTGTGTGATACATTTGCTTCGAATAACAATTTTTCAGATTCTCTATACAAATTAATTTTGTGTATTGATAGTATTACCAATAATGTGACTACTGTAAGGAAAACTGTTGGCCCCTTGTAGAGTCGTTTGCAGCTGCTATCGATCAAAATTTGATACGAACAACGAGAACTGGTTTTTGCGAAAAAGATTTAACTTAGTTTAATTGCAAAATGTATCTCCAAACGGATACCCCATATTAAGAAAGGAGAGACCTAACGGTCAAGGGGGCGGCGTTGCAATTATTTGTCGAAATGTTAGGAAGTTATAGCTGACACAACTTTCTAATCCTTTCGAGTGTTTATGGCCTGAGATGAACACTGAAAAATCCGAGTTCTACATCGCAGCGCTATATCACCATGCGACTCCTGTTTATGCAGCAAACAAACCTTTTTGATTTCTTGATTGAAACAAGTGAACGTTTGTTATCCCAGGTTCCAACTACAAAAATAAAAATTCTCGTTGTATAAAGCAACTAGTTGTCAAAGGTCTACTAGCCCAACTGTGCCTCGTGCAAACCCTTGTTGTGAAAATATTCTGGTTGCAGGCTTTTATCTAGAAGCTTGGCCCCTATACGAAGAATGTTTTCCTTATATAAGCGCCACTTGTGTAACCACAAGTGAGATACCTTTTAAACCTCCGAAACTTCTGAAGGAAGGTACTAATGAAAGGAAACTGTAAGAATTGCCCTTCAAGGCAGTGAAACAGCAAAACAAAAAGAATGCTACTGGGTCAATAGAATGGTGGTCGACGTGATGCGCAACTTCGAAGAACGACAACAAAATGATTTCACACACAATCGGAGCCAGCTCCACACTTAATACAATTGACGACAGTCCCTTGAACTCAGTAGGAGAATTATTTTCACACCACGTAGTTCCTTCAAGTGTAAAATCCTTAAAGGGCTTTTCATCCAACAAAAGAGTCCCTCCCTCAACCAAAAAATAATTAATATATGAACCAAAATAACTCAGAAACGGAGAGATACAAAACTGCTTTAATCTATAAATGAACTTACTACTAACTATAGTTAACTATCCGAATACTGCAACTGAAGTGCATGTTTGTCGCATGACATAAATAACTCAACATGACGTCCCGTAAGCGATATTTTTACATTCCCCTTCTTTAGAAAACAAAAAAACCAATACTACAACTTGTCAATCAATAAAAGGCTAAAAGTTTAAAAGGCTTAAAAAAAAAACGTTTTCGACTGAAAACTAAAAGTCATCATCAGGATAATTGCGTACCATGCCGCTGAGTCTTTTATAAAAGTTCAAGTTAACCCTCTAGGGAATAGTTTGGCAATAAAACAAAGTATATTTTTGTTTAGGGAGGAGGTCTTTTGTTGAATTAAAATGCCTTCGATGATCTTACGTTTAAAGCAGTGTTTCACTCTAAAATGGATTCTCCATTGGCGAACGTTTTCAACTAAAAGTCATCATCACGATAATTGCATACCGTGCGTTGAGTCTTTTATAGAGGTCCAATTATCCCTTTGGGAAATAGTTTTGTAATAAAAAAATATTGCAGAACTAAGGGATAGCCAATTGCAACTAGTTTTAGGAGTGATCGGAGGCCAAAATGGCATATTTCAATTTTTTCTCGGTTTTGAAAAAAAGTAACACACAACTGAAACTTTGAAAGATAATTTTGAAAACGATTCACCAGAGGAATTGTTTCGGCAACATATCAAGAAATTGAAACTTTGGCGAGTGTCGCACCATTTTCGATATTTACAGGAACCGGCTCTTAGGGACAGGTCCTTACTATATAACTAGTAGTACCTTTCGGTAAGTGCCAACGACGAAACGTTTTATTATTATTCATTTGTGTTCTTTGTTGCCGTTTTGACGAGCTTATAAGCGTTGTCTAGTTTTTCTTTTCGCGAAGTTTGTTTTTTCTTCTTCCAAAAATCGTTTCAAACTGCAATTCATCGCCACATTATCTTTCGGTCCGTTTGCTTTGTTATTCCATACAATATACTATTTTAGATCAGAAATCTAGATCTCTGATTTTAGATTTGGGTTGTACCACTGTTTTTCAGCTAGTTTCAACAGCTTAGTTCTCGTCTGCGATAAATTATAACAAGTTATAAAGCATAATGATCAATTTACCTTTGATAGCAGTCCACAAAACTGGAAAGTTCAAATTGGGCTATCTGTTACTGTTCCTTGGGATGACTTGCAAAATTCTGCAATCTGACCGAATCCATTCTTTTGGGCAACTCAACGGGACGCTACTGGAGACAACTGCTATGTCGTTTGATTCAAATCAGTCGAACAGAGAAGGTTGTAAAACCCTGAATTACTGTAATAGTGAGGAATGTTTAATAACATGTTGTCCTTGGAGGGTTCATTTCACCGTGAACGACGAAATTGTCCAACGGCAATTGCGACTGACATAGAAACTTGGTGTGACACGAAACTTAAGAAAGTTTTCTTTGATTCATTTCTACGCGTGATGTCTTCTGGAATGTCAGACACCTTTGAAGAATTTATCTGTGGTAGAGTGTCGTCAGAAGTAACCGCGCAAGCACCTTACCAACAGACTCCATGAGGGCAATGCCACGGTAGTTATCACACACCGACTTAAATCCTTTTCCTTTTAATAATGACACCAAAATTCCATCAATCCAGTCTTGAGGTAAGAGATTACCTTCCCAGCTATGTGTGATGAACTTATGGATTGCCACGGCATCATTTTCACCGCCAAAATATAGCAACTCATCAGGGATGCCATCACGCCCAGGTGCATTTCTTCTGTTTATTAGATTAATAGCAACTTTCACCTCTTCAAGCGTAGGATGGTATCCATATACACAAGCATCGCATGTTGTGGTAGATTGTCAATAACCAGATTGTCAACAGTAGAAGGGTTATAGAAGAGATTGGAAAAGTGCTCTTTCCAACGGTTTATGATACCTTCAAGATCCTTAATTGTGGAGTTTCCATCAGCGGATTTCAGAGGGGTAACTGGTGAGGATTGAGGACCAAAGGCAGTTCATATTGTAGATTGTAGAGGGTTTTGGAATCCTTGCAATCATACGCGTTTTGGATATCTCTAGAGATGTTATTCCACCATACATTCTTCATTTCCCGTAACTATATTATATAGTTACGGAAAATATATATATATATATAATAATTATAGATGTGAAGAAGTTCAATGATTCAGCTTTTATTTTACGCGCTACAAATTTGTTTCGAGAGGGCCGGAGGCCCTCTCTCGTCAGGCGCTATGGTCTGGATAGAAGTCTACAATCTTTGTAGATATATACATACAGAGAGGGTCAGTAATGATCCGGCCCTGACTCCCTACACCACTGCACCTTGTAATGTCATACTTACTTGAAATAAACATAATCGATATTTTTTAAAACTTACTACTTTGTTGTAGTTGGAAATGTGAGCGAGGGGGTAACCACTAATATTTGCTTGCTCAGCACAAATAAACAGATGTAGTTATTTTTAAATTTGGTTAAGTTGAAGTGTAATCACAGTAATTACTTCTGAGCGATAATCTTAGAAAGGAAATGGGTCCGCCGGGGTCAGAGATGTTTTCCTCTTTCTCCGTGTGGGCCCATTTCTTTTGTAGGGCTATTGCACAAAAGGAATTACTTGGGAAATTTGTACAGCAGTTGGAATTGGCGAGCTCAAAGCACGAGACACTAACACCAGACATACGTGGAATTCATTAGAGTCAGGAAAAGAAACAAGGTATGTTCACGAAACTGGCCGAAAATCACTGTTTTACGCGGCTCCAGAGATAGTTCTGGGGAGATGATGGCGTTCAGTGTTCAGTTATTCACACTGAATCTAAATCTAAATTAATTTCTGTGCGACTTCCATGAGGGGATATAATGCACAGTTTTGGGCGTCAGTTAGTCATAATAGTGGCTTGAGTTTATTATTTCAGACAGGTTTATGTTGTTCAGTTCAGATTTGAAAGAATTCAGGGAGTTTGCACAACGGACAAGCAAAGGAAGTGAATTCCATTCAGGGAGCAGTACGAGGAAAAAAGGAGGATCTATAGCAGTTCCTATTAGACTGGAGATTCTGGAAGGTGAGGGATGATGCGCGACGTGTCTTGCTGTTAACTGCTTTAAGAGGTGTAACGCTTGCGTCGATATCCACTAGATTGTCCACTATCTTGTACATTAGGGCAAGTCGTGCAATGGCCCTGCGATTTTCTAGGCTTTCCCATCCCAGCTTGTCAAGCATGGCCGTAACATTGGAGTCCCTCTTATAATCCCCCAGGGCGAATCGCGATACTTAGTCCAGCGGAACCCCTTTCATGTTGTAGATGACATTTAGAATGTGCTTTTTATGCGAAATGTGTAAGGCAAAGCATTTGACGGTGTTAAATTCCAGTTGCCAAATCGTTCCCCAGTCACAAAGAGATGACATGTCTCGTTGCAGTTTGTTACAATCGTCAATGGTGGCGATTTCCCTGTATAAAATACAGTCGTCTGCGAATAATCGCAGCTGAGACGATATATTAATGTGGATATCATTTATGAAGACAAGGAATACTAGTGGACCTAACACAGTACCTTGTGGCACACCGGATCTAACGACCGCTTCTTCCGATTTTTTCCTTCTAATACGACTCTTTGAGTGCGCTTTGTTATGAAGCAGGTTAGCCATTCGAGGATTGGGTCTTGATTTCCGTAATTCTTCATTTTGAGGAGCAGCCGTTTGTGTGGGACTTTATCGAAGGCTTTGCAAAAATCTGTCATTATTGGATCGACTTGTTTCTTCTTATCCAGGGTTTTGGAGAGGTCTTCGGTAAGCAGGAGTAGTTGTGTTTCGCATATTGTTGTTGTCTTCCAGGTGGGTCATTAAGTGACGGTAGATGGCATGTTCAAGGATTTTGCTTGGGATAGATGTCAAAGAGATAGGTCGGTAATTGCTGGTATTCGACCGGTCACCCTTTTTGAAGATTGGAGTAATGTTAGCTCAGCGCCAGTCACGAGGCAGGTAGCCAGTGTTGATCGAAGCTTGGAATATTCTGTATAGAGCCGGTGAAATACTAACTGCACAATGTTTAAGTACACGGGCTTGTATCCCATCGGGCCCTGGAGTTTTATGGGTGTCAAGGTTTAGCAATAAACGCCTTATTCCTTCCGGGTTGACAATCAGGGGAGGAATGGTGGGCATGTTTGTGTTTCCCAAATCTGGGATACTATCGGTGTTTCGGCTGTGAAAACAGATTAGAATTGCTGGTTTAAGACAATGGCCTTTTCTTTCGATGTAAAAACAGTCTCTCCTGTCTTGGAGGTTAAGGAGGAGATGCCAAAGGAGGTGAGATTCAAGGCTTTGACATAGTTCCAGAAAGGTTTGCTATTGTTTGATTTGAGAGAGGCACCAATAGTCCTCGATACGTAATCCCGCTGTTGTTTGCAAATTCGTCTCTCAAGGGCGTGGCTCCCATTCTTCCTCGCTGCCTAATCGTTTAGCTTTCCGATTGAGCCTTTGCTTCTTTCTAAGTGTGCGCCTTGTGGTTGTGTCAATCCATGGTCGCAAGTTTTTATTCGTAGAGAGATTAGATGGAATATTTTTCTCCATGGAGTTGGCCAGGTCCCTCACATGGTTTCAACATATTCGGGCGACACGTCACACAGTACTACATAAAGTGAAATGATTAGTAGCATGATTAAATATAAAAGTTCGTCCATGAAGTACGCACTTGGCCTTCGGGAGAGTAAAATGGTGTCTTGATGAATGTCTGTTTGGTTGCTCTGCTTGGCAAAACAGACTGGAGATTAAAATGCCACGTTCGAAGTACATTTGGACAAGGTATTGTTTATGAGTACTTTTGATGGTAGTACTGGTAGTACAGTATTGCCCTTCAGAATGGCTTACCTGACGTGCGGTAAGACCATTTGAGTGAGTGGGAATCGACCATGTTAGACAACTTTGCAGGTCAGCAGCAAGCACAAAACCTATAGCCCAATTTGACGATTGGTGTTTCATGTACTATAATGAACGGATTTATACTTGTATTGCTTTGTTTGTTTTGAAATATTTTCGCAGACGAGAATGACAGTGTTACTATTTATTGAATTTTGAATATGTCAGCAACTGTCACGACATGCTTCTCTTCAGTGCCGTTTTATATACTGAAATGGGAATTAAATCATACTAATTTTTAAATTATTAGAAGCAACAATAACCATACTTGTAATTTTGCAAAAAAACAAGCTCTTTGCTTAACAAACTTTGGCGAAAAATCTGATGCAATTTGCCTGGTTTTTGCTTGTTTTGGACTCTCCATAACCTTTAAATTGGAGGGGTGATCTTATCACAGTGAATAGTTGCAGTAGGGTGTTTATCGGTTGTCGTATGATGGAGTTTGAGCAGGATTTCTGGGTTTCCATTTCCATGATTTATGGGTTTCTGCCTGGTTTTCTCAATCAGACACTTTTAAAACGCTTTTTGCTGGTTTAATTCAGAGTCACCGAGACTGATCTAACTTAGAGTCCGAGTCGCAGGCCAACCGTGATGATGATCATGACTACCTTAATTTCCCTGGTCGTGACCAGAAACACAATGTCGGTTTCAAGAAATATAACTAAATATTCAAAATATCAATATTTTAAAGTGTCTTAGCTCTTCAAAAGCAACCAACCGACTTAGTCGGCTGAGCAAAGATCAACTAACATTCGGGCTCAATCATATAGCAAAACACCTGCGCTGGATATTTAAAACACAACATAAAAATGATAACAATTATAATAAAAATCATAATAATATGTTGTTGATGATGATAGAACAATAACACAAATAACAACAAGTAAAACGGCGCAGAAACCTTGCCTAGGGAACATTCCAGGCCCGAGTACTTAAAAAGCATCTTAACATGTCTTGCATTTTCCTAAAGGGTGAAATTTCTCATATTCATCATTTATATTTAATCTGTTTGTGATAATTTTGAAAATTCTTTTGTAAACTCTGCCGAAATCATTGCAGGTGATCTACGGATGACATACAAACACTATAATGTGAGCTTGAAAGCCACCATGAAGTCTCTGGATTTCGATCCAGATCTTCAAGCATTGGACTCGTGTGCGCCCAGGAATAGCTCTTGTTACGGCCGCTCGTGCTCAGTCATGGAGAGAAGAACCAAGCGCTCTTGTTATTGTGACAACATGTGTGCGCAATACGGGGACTGCTGTTTTGATTATTATGACACGTAGGTGTTAGGCGTATTATCAGTATTTCGCAAACATCAACATTTCTGAATAACACCAACCACTTCTAGTATTCTGGAGATAAATGGTTTTCGAAATTAGTTCTAGGACATGCTTGGTTTTTGCACATTTTATAAGTAACTAATGAGACACGGAGGTCATTTTACCAAGGGGAGAGAGAAAGGAAGTAGCCAAATAAGTCGATCGGCAATCAGTTTTCGTTAAACCCGAATGCACACATCTGAATGTGAATCCGTCGATCGGATACAATTGAATTGTTTTACGAAATTTTAGGGAAAATCTGTCGATTCGTGAAACCTTCCCCAAGACCATCAGTACAGTAAACATGGGGATAGTAATGAGGACTTCCCTTCTTTGCAATAGATCTAGTTTCGCACTGGTTGTTTAACTGATGCTATTTCAGTCAACTCCACAATATTTCAGTATTGACCGGGTAGTTGTGGTGGGCAAAAAAGTCTTTCAATGTATTTTGTTACTTGTTTTAGGTGTGGAAACTCCAGAGGTGATGTTAAGCACTCCAAGTCACAATTTGCGTGCCATGGAAAGCTCAGAGTTCTCGTTGTATCCACTTGTCTACCAGATATTGAAGACGACCAGGTGAGTCAAGCCTGTGAACACCCTAACAGCTCTGATCTGCTGCTGCATCTACCAGTGTATGATGAAAGGACCGGTCTGACCTACAGAAACATATTCTGTGCACACTGTAATAATATTTTGATTTCAACGTTCTGGAAGTTTGTGGCAAAATGCTCGAAAAATGATACTAATTTAGCTACTTCAAGAGCGCCATTTGCAACGTTGAAACCATTTCCCCAACGGGCAAGTAAGGCCTTTAAGACCAAAGTGCCAACAGAACGAGAAACAAATTTGTTTTCGACCCGACTACCAAACCTTGGATCCACAATTCCATTTTCGACTCGATCTTCAAATATGAGGCAAACTGCTCCATTCGCAACTCTTCCTCCAGCACGACGACCACGATTTTCAACACAACGAACAACACGATGGCAAGCTGATCAGTTCCAGCCACGCTCCCAACCTCATTTGGGCCCATCTACAACTCAACTACCGAAACGAAGGCGAACCAATCCATTTGTAACTCTACCACCTTTTCAACGGCCAAGTACGCCGCTTTTAAGACAATCGCTAGTTCGAAAGAAAACATATTTTTCTTCGACTCAGTCACCAACAAGCCTGTTATCCACTAAACAACCAAAGCAGCAGTTACAAACACGACACTCTGAACAGCAGACTGTGTTATCAGCAACCCGTCCTTCGAACAGCCTTCCCGAGAAACATAACTGGAATGATATTGTTTTTGAAATCAATTACATCAAACAAAAATGTGAAATGTCGTTTGAACCGAAAGAACACTTTGTTGTGAAACACTGCATTCCACAAAAGGTTCCTTGCCTTGAAGATGCTAGCCAGTTCTTGAAAGATCTGTGCTCTTTCTATCATTTGCCACTTTATGTCTCCGATAAAAAGTCTTGGGACAACCCACACTGCACCTTATGCCAACAGCAAGGGCTGAAGGGGTTGAAGTGCTTCAAAGGGCCACCAAGTGGAGAAACCAACCTGCCTTCATTGACAATCATTTTTGATTTTTCTTCAAGAAATGGACATAGCGTGAATGTAGATGGTAAACTTTCCAAATCAGTCATGCATAGTAAAACATGCAAGAAAGGACAAGTATTTGATCCATTTACTGCATCGTGTCGCCGGGTCGCCCCTCAGAAAGCATCTAATTCTCCCAATAATATGTCCTCTAGGTTCTGCAAAGGCCAAATACCTGTAAGACTGAACAACTCCGAGTTCATTGAATTTGGCAACTCAACAGTGTTCGTATACTCACACGACAAGATATATACAAATGATCTTTATGAAAAAGATACGGGCGGGATAAAACTGTGCACTAATTTCACGGCATATCATTTCATTGTTCCTCCAAATCCGCAGCAAAAAATACCGCGAAAAGAAATTGGAAGTAAAATTCTGTCGGAATTGACCTTCTTCGGTTGTTGTTTATCAGAAGTTTCTCTCCTCATTTTAATCTTCACTTATGGGATATTTAGCGAGCTCAGAAATCTACCTGGAAAAACTTTAATCAGTCTAGCATGTGCAATGGCCATATACCAGGGTGTGTTCTTTGCTTCCGTGGCAACCGGTAACCGCAGCAGATGTGTTGCCATAGCAACAACCCTGCACTACTTTCTTCTTGTGTCGCTGACCTGGATGAACGTGCTTGCGTTTGACGTGGCCCGGGTGTTTGCCACCGAAGGTAAGCTGTTTACGCCCTTTAACCTAGAGCTCCTGGGGCTAGGGTGCGCCAAGAATGTTCGCACCCTATAACTCTGTTATTGCTCGGCTCTCGCAAAGTCACTTTTCTGTGGGGTCTTTCCAATATCAAGTTCGCTCCGCCGGCTGTTATGTACGTGCAAAAACGAGAGTTAATGTGAATCTTAAAATATGAAGCAACAACATTGCTAACCATTGAGCTGTGTTAGGTTTTCTGTTCACCACCGACAGAAAGAATTTTGTAGCTTAGTTTTTTTTCACGTCGTTGACACACTAAAATAGTGTACCACTTATTGATAAGTATGTTATGACGGTAAACACGCTTGATTTTAGCTACTTCCAACACCAGGACCCTGTAGCTGGTATTTGGGGTATTTTTCTTTGCCGACCGACCCACACAAATTTTACAAAGTCTATCGACGGGAAACATAAAATTAAGTGGGGACGGTCTCGGTAAAAACAGGAAAATTACCTGCGCTGACTTCTTCATCCACCCAAGGTTGAGGATAGTAATCTAAAAGATAGTAACCTAAAAATAGTCCAGTAAATTTGATCAACAAAGCCGATTACGGTGGACCAAACTAAACTAAAGCCGCTTTTTTAACTCAAAGTTTTAAGTTTTAACTTTGGACGGACCAAAGTCGGACACTTTGGCCTTCGGACCTCTTCGGCCTTTGCGTATTCTTGTTTTGAATAAACAAGAATACACAATGGCAATCGATTTCATGAAAAACGACTGCGCCGAAGACATTAACGTCACCCTCCTGATTTAACGGGCCCGTAGGGAGGTGAGGAGGGGTGCGACGGGCCTGCTAAATCGGGAGGGGGACGTTAATGTCTTCGGCGTAGTTGTTTTTCATGAAATCGATTTCCTTTCTGTATTCTTGTTTCTTCAAAACTATTATAAGTGGATACTTCATCATCTCATAACCTTTAAAGCTAGTTCAAATGAAGCTCTTGTCAATTGCGTTTGACATGAGGTCGATGGTTTCAAAGTACCTCGTAATCCCGGTTTATGTCGTGTCCCGTTTTTTCAGAACTATGTTAAACTGCTTCAAAAGAATGTAAACAATAAAACGAAAAGACTATTTCTGGAAGCTCTTCATTCTGTACAAGATAACAATGCCGTGAATGAACACATTCAGTTCCCACTTGCATATTCACCCATTGATGGACTCCGTGGGGACCATGCAACAAAAGTGACTTTATGTGTTTTGAAAGTTTTGTATTCATTTCAGTATAGCTCTGATCAAGAACACGGGCTGTGTTCGAAAATTCAGCAAATTTCATGTTTCAAAATTTTTAAACCTCATTCCAAAGAATTTTTAGTGTTTTACAGATCAGTTAAAACCAAAAACCAAACCATTCTTATTGTGAACACTCATCGCCCAAACAGTATATAGTTCGCAAATTGAAGATCAGTTAACACATTTTATTATTTAATCACTCTAGGGGTTTATTTAAAAAACAATCGTTCTGACCAGGCATTTACACCCGTTACCTATTACCAATTACCTGTTAACCGTACCCATGCCACACATTCTTATTTAGTCACCCTCGGGGCTTATTTTTTTTAAAAACTGTTCTGACCCGGTGTTTACACTTGTTACGTATCACCTGTTGCTCGTTACCCGTTACCCGTTACCTGTTACCGTTACCTGTTACCTGTTACTCGTAACCCGTTACCTGCTCCCCCTTACCTGTTACCCGTTACCTGTTACCTGTTACCTGTTATCCATTACCCGTTACCTGTTACCTGTTACTCGTAACCCGTTACCTGTTAGCTTTAACGCGTTAGCCGTTACTTGTTGCTTGTTACCCGTTGCCTGTTACCCATTACCCGTTACCTGTAACCCGTTACCTGTTACCTGTTACTCGTAACCCGTTTCTCGTAACCCGTTACCTGTTACCTTTTACGCGTTACCCGTTACCTGTTACCTGTTACTCGTAACCCGTTACCTGTTACCCGTTACTCGTAAACCATTAATTGTTACCCGTTACTCGTAACCTGTTACCCGTTACCTTTACTTATCACCCGTTTTCCGTTACCTGTGAAATAGACCTGCCGATCACGGCGAAAAAATTCACTGTATTTTCTGTAATTTTCTCGGTTTTTTATCTTGTTCGGATTTGTAAATTATTATTTTATCTTCTTTTTTTCATCTTATTTCGTTTAAAAAAATCACAAGCCTCTGATATAAACATTACTTTCACCATCCTTTAGCCAATCAGAGTGCTCGTTATATACGTACTATTTTTTAATGCGCCAGAACGCAAATACCTGCATTGAAATAGGGCTTAAAATATTTTTACTTTGACCTTTTTGAACGCTTACTGATTCACAGTATAACAATTTAATATCTCCACTATATAAAAAGATTAGGAACAATTTAAGAATAATTTTAGGCTGAAGTTGTCAAAATATTAATGTGCGGCGTCAGATTCAGCCATAAATGGAGGTTGTTATATGAAATAAAGTGTAGAAGAAGTAACCCGACAACTGATTCTACATTGGTATCTGTATTTTTACTGGCTAACTGAAATATTTAGATTATCTGGCTTTTTGTTCCGGCTAAAAGCCTTCCAGATAGTCCTTCATAATCCCTCACAGACAATATGTCATAGTAGTCTTTCCTTGTTTGGATACACAACTAGGAAGGGACAAAAGCATGAAACTCGGTTAATACTGAAGTATATACTCGAACTCCCTCGAACAATAACTTGAAGTTGAGGCTTCGAGCGAGAAAATACAAACAAATGTAAGAAAACCAGGTGCCCAAGTCTCGACTTCCAAGTTATTGTTAGAATGCAATACAACACAACACGACACAATACAATTACAATACAATACAATACAATACATATATCTTATTAAGCAGTTAAGTATGGAGTATGGCCGGATATTTTTACGAGTCGTGTAGTACTGGACGAGCCTGGAGGGCGAGTAGTATTGCACCCGACAAACAATAACTGAATCAAGAGTTTGAAGGTTTCAATCATCCTCTGTCTGCTGGAGTTACACATCAACAGTATTTTAGCAAGAAACAGAGAATTACTGGCCAAGGATATACGGTACTCCGGCTAAAGTTCTCATCGAAGTTACTAAATTAATGATTGCACTTGCAGACGTTTTAGAACTGTCTAGTGAACTCAGTCGGACTCATTTAAGCTTCGCTGCCGCTGTTTTCAATCCATAAAACTATTCGATATTCGCTTCCAATAACTTTCCGATACTGTCTCAGTGATTTGTTAATGGAATCTAATTTTTCGAAAGTGTGTACATCTGTATGTGATGCCGAAAAACTCGAAAGCTTAGCCTTTGTTGATCCCTCGCTGTGATACGCTGTGCATGGCATCCTGTTCGGCAATGCTGTTCGCGGTGAGAAATAACTCTAATAGCCGTGATGTATTGGGTTTCAGCCAAGATTTCAACATGTTTTACAACTTCAGGTCAGTCTTTGTTCCTCTTGCAATGTTCTGGTTGTTGTTGTTTTAGAAAAAGTGCTGAAAAACCGTGGGTTTAGTGTTTATTTCAAATCAATTGAATGTTTATAATTTTAGCAGTTCAGAACCGTTCACAGCTTGAATGTTTTTATAATTATAATTGGAATGGTGTTTTCTGTTTCCGCTTTGGTGGTCTGACAGTTTATGACGAGAGTTAAGATAACCCAGGAATTGCTCCTGAACTATTCGCTCTGCTATTTTCGACAAGGCTGGTAGGAGGGATATTGGTCGATTATTTCCCGCTATCTCATGGTCACTTTCCTTCGGATGCGGGATTATCTCGGCTGTTTTCCAGGATCTAGGAAACTATTCTGTTCTTAGAGACTCGTTGATGATGCTTTGTTATGTGTTCGAGGATATGTGGTAAACAGTCTTTGATCACCCTCATGCTTACTTTGTCGTAGCCAGGAGATTTATTTGATGGCATGTCTACGATAGTGTTCTTAACTTCAGTGGTTGAAATTAGTTGTAGGAAGAACAAAGGAGTTGCATCATTTGTAGTGGTATGTGAGCTATCTTGGGTCTCAATAGGTGGAAAATTAAATTCCTGTGAAAGTTCCTGTGCTTTTCTGAAGCATTGTCACTGACTGCGGTGAAGTACGCGTTAAATTCATCTGCTATTTCAACGGAATCGCGCGAGAAGGGCAAGCGCGAGATTCCACAGGGACTGAAGCAAGGACGCATGGTTTTCTAGATCGACGCACTGTTTTGTTTGTTTTCCTCAATCTGATTTCTAACATACTCAGTTTCTGCTAACTCTATTTTTGTCTTTACAGATCTCCGTAAGACTCTTATGTTTTCCCAGTCCCAGTAGTTTTGGGTTTTGCGAGCGATCTTGAGTTGCTTGTCCCTCTGTTCCATTTGCTCTTTGATCTCTGCAGTAATGAAGGGAGCTGCAGTTCTTTTTTATCTAAACGTTGTCACTGGCGCTTGTTGATCTAGACATGCAAGGAATAAATCATTAAATGCGTCTAGTTTGTTGTCGACCGAGTCCATCATATCCAGTGTGTCCCAAGGGATGTGTGAGATATCTTGAGAAAACTGGTCGGTTGAATAGTTCTTAAAATACCGAACGTGATGTTCGGAAGGGCTGTTTTAGGAATTCTTAGATTTAGAACAGAATATACTAAAAAGTGGTCACTAATAGATAAGTTTGACAAGGTTGTGGTTTGACACTATAACAATGTCCACTGTGGTTGAGGAGGTTTTGTGGCTATGGTAGGAGTTTTAATAAGCTGTGTCGCATTTACCGATGTACAGAAGAATAGCAAGGCGTCGCTTCTTGGATTTCTCGTCAGAAGATCACAGTTCAGGTCTCCGGTCAAAACGATATCTTTATTGAGTGAAAGATCGTTGAAATAGCTTTGAAAAAATTCGTGCTCCAAATAGGTAATTGGGCTTTCCGGTGGCCTGTGGGCAGTACAAATGACTAATGACTTTAGTTTCTTTAGCTGTACTTGGATCCAGAGTTGGTGTATACCTTATTGACCAGATATCCCACTTAACCTTTTAAGTGTTTCGTTTTGATGCCTGCTTTGACATAAACACAAACTCCTCCACCAGTTTTATTTATACGGTCGAGTCTATAGATCTTATAGCCCTCTAAGTGAATGTTGGCATTAGGCACGGAAGAGTCAAACCATGTTTCAGAAAATGACAGAATGTCAAAGTTATTCTTTTGTGCCAGTTCCTTTACTTCAATAAAGTGGGTTCTGTTTCTTAGTGATTGTGCATTAAGGTGAGCTACGACGGTTGGTAACATGAACAGGAATAGAGCCATTTCCAGGGCCAGGAATAGGGTGGACGTCACCCCTCAGTACTATTTCTAACGCCATGAAGTTGAAGCTTGCGTCAGAGTTATGATAGTACAGAACACGGCTTTTTGACCAACGTTTCTTGATAATAATAATTATTCTGTAGTACTCCAATTTCAATTTTCAATTTCAATTTCAATTTTATTTCTTTTATTACAGATATACATGATTAAATAAACTCCTCTGGCCTGCAATTAG
>JANRMR010200032.1:0-18916 GCA_025434825.1 Bergia sp. 'catenularis'
CCTATCCTCCTCCCCCCTTTCGTCTCAAAGTTTAAACAACTTAAAGGAAATATCCTAAATCAGACCCCTTAAATCCCGCCCTATCTCTTATTGGAACCCCCCCCTGACAGCTCCTGACTACGCTCTTTATCATCGATTGGCTCTGTACTGAGTGAGTGCTTATAGTAGGTACATGAACACGTATATATATTAAGGGCCGGCCATTTGATTTCAGTGTACGGGGGTAGTGAAAAAATGATTCCAGTTGCGCGCAAATGTTCTTTTCGGTCAACTTTAGGCTGCCATTTTTTTACATTTTAGTTTTTGTTTTCCAACACACTTCCTTGAACGATTCTAGGTGTACAAACATTTTACAACTGATTCAACCCCCCCCCCCCCTTCACGATATGAAGTGATCCGTACCTTTGCTCTAATATCGATAAAATATGATTTAGAAATTCTTAACTACAGCACTAAGAATTACTTGGTAGGCCACTGTCAATATCAAACCTTTCCCAAATGCGGTGGTTTAAAGCGAACTATTAAGTAAGTATAATATTGTAGAGCGTTTTTGAACTCCTTATGAAAAGACACAATAGCGATAAAAGTTATTATTATTATAAGTAGTAGTGAGAGCTGGAAAGCAAGTAGATTAAAATTGTTAGGGAATGAAACTATAAGAAAAATCTTCTGCAAAGTTTGCCCATGTAATCCACGCTTGGCCTACACACTACGCGGTATGTTTATCTGTCAAATGTTTACAAACTCGTCTCGTATAGTAATCAGAATTTAAACTATCCGGCACTTTCCTTACGGCTAAATGCATGTATCACTTTTGAATGTTGTTGTTGAGTTAGACCGCACATGCACTTTATCATTTGCCAGTACTGGCAGCAGTTCTTTGCAGTATCGGGATCCGAATATCAATCTCAGATCACTTCAAATGGAATATTACATCTATGCGGTTGTAGTTTTGTCGTAATGCACTTTAGTTTTTGTTTTAGTAAGAGAGTTCAAGCATAATGGATTTTTTCTCAGAATTTCTTTCCGAGCTGAATGATTTGCGCAAATAATGGGACAAAGTAAGAACGAAATATTTTATAGTTCTTAATTTATGGAAAAGTTTGGCTTCAATTGTTCTCAAACTGTTAGTTACTATTTCTTTTATTAATAAAATTGCTGCCGTTTGAAAAGAAATCTAATAGGAAAAACAAAGGTCTCGGAAATGAAGCATGTCGCACCACATTTCGGCGCCAAAAGTAGATTCTATTTTTTGTTATCCGTTTTTCTTATCAATTTTGTTTGGTATATATTGCCGTGAAACATCAAAAAACAAAATATCATCGCAAACAAAGACACTGATCATTCTTATCAAAAATTGTGAAAACTATGAACATTTTTGTTTTTTATTGCTGATTAAACAACGAACTTTAATATGTCATACAGAAACTTTTAGTGGTTTCAAAATAAGAGCATGTTTTTATAAAGTTGTTGTCATAATAATAGCGTGTACATGTGATTGAAAAAAAATTATAAACGAACAGATTTATACTGAACCTCATACTGAACCTCATCAACTCTTGGAGAGTGAACACGCGATAGAATCGGTGAACACATGTTTGTCTTCAATCAACAGGTGCAATACACCACCGCTGCAGAAACAGCAAAACTGACGTCATACCTAGGAGGGTGCTCGAGGGCGGACGCCAACAGTCTCACACATTTCACTTGGTTGTCGGCAAACCTAACGGGTTTTTTTGTTAACCATTAAAAAGTGATTTTTATTATAAGTCATTTGCCTTACATAAAATGATCGCGACGAATTTTAGTTCGTTATTTAAAAATACGAGAAAGCACTTTTGGTTTGGTATTGATTATTTGCTTCTAGATTGCGACAGTCACTTTGAGGTTTGGTGAGATTGGTATGTCTGAAACATCTCAGTGGAAGCCAGTCATGACTGAAGTTTCACTTGATGCCGTATTCTGTTTTGAATTGATGCTTTGAACGTCTTGGTCAAGGAATAAACTTCAACGATACCCTGCATGTAATACGTGTAATACCCTAGCGAGAAGTTCTTAAGAGTGGGAAAGGCAGGGCATGACGTCACTTGGTATGGGCGTGGAATTTGACCTGTCATTCATATGCTTCTCCAGTCTTGTTGCGCAATTTTTTGTCTCAGCCTATAAAACTGAATAGTGGACGAAACGGAGAAGACCTTGTTTCAATTTTCTTGATGAATACAATTCCATGACACTTTCTGTATGACTCCTAGTGTCTTTCTAGTGGTTCTGTCGGTTCTATTAACACCCAAAGTAACTACTACAACTGAGTACATTTCACTCCATACAGTTGGTGGAAGCTTAAATCTGGTTTTCCACTGGAAAACAAAATTCAAATTGCTGTCGGTATTGGTAAAACATTGCGCGTAGCCGCTTAACCCAAGGAGAAGGGAGCACGTATTCGTGATTCAACTGGAAAAATACACTTTGGCCGAGTTTGTTCCCCACCCTCGCGATTTAGAAAAACCGATTTGGAAAACATATCGGACGCATTTCCATTTAGTTTTTCACAAGAGAAGATACCAACTATAAAAACATTTCTTCGATATCCATTTGAATAATTTTAGTAGCCTTTGATATTTAATTTAACAATAAAAAAACTTACTTACTGGTGACTCAAGATAAACTAAAAATCGAATCTTGCCAATGTGGCCAATTACCAGGCTGTTCTCGTTCCGAGGATTTCTCATTCATTTCCTACGGAAAGTGGTCGAACCAACAACATATCGGTCGTTAAAATAAATTGCAACTCTTGAAAAACAAAATTTATTATAAATCGTGCGAGTAGTTTATGTTTATTTATAATGTTAGAACATTTAACAGGAAAGCAGGTGATTAAGGAAAATCTCTCATTAGAAAATGTACTGAGTAATGGGTCATTTCGTCCTTATGGACAAATGTTACCGGCTACAGTACACTATATATTTTTTCCCCGTTAATAAACGTTAAAAATCGGAATTATTTACTGATTTAACGACCGTCAAAATAATCTTCTTGTTGAACTAATGAGTTTGGTAGAATGTCTTTGGCCGGCAAATACCACGAAGCACACTGCGTGCGGTTAACTTTCTAGCGGCGAACTTTCTATCGTTTTAAAATTGCAAAATACGGTAAACTCTATTCAAAAGATTCGTTCAGTAATTTAGTATTCTATTAGGTTTCTTTCTGAGAGTTTTTATAGTAAATCTATTCGAAACTTTTGAAATATGTAAACTGCGGTGCGTATATAATGATAAATCAGTCTAGGTCTTGAACCAAACTTAACCTTATTTTAATTAGGATAGCTAAAAAGAATTCGTTGTGTAACTCTATACGATTTACAAGCCAGCATCAGAAGAAACTAAATAATCGTTTTTCAGTTAAAAAAAGAATCTGTGATGTATATTTTTACATCGACAGGAGAACCGTTTGTGGGCTTCTGTCTTCCTGTAAACTAACAATGACCGTATTATATAAATAGAAGACCGACAGTAAAGCCATTCACCTACCAGTTTCATTTACTATATTACTTATAAATAACCAAGAATAAAAAAATTGATTATGTATTATAGATCTCTTTCAATTTGTAGAGCTTATAATTTCTAACGCTTTATTGATTTCTAGTAAAGTGTCTTTGAGCAAAGATATCCAAACTCCCTAAACGCAAAACATTTTCTCCAAAGAAAACTAGATTTTTTCCAGTTTGTACTGACGCACAAACGATTGAGTCAAAAAGCACGAAACGCCGGCGCTTGTGTAGGATCAAGTGGGACGAACAAAAATTTTGCAAAGGGAAAATCTAATTTTATCACAGTGCGCGTGAGTTCCTGTGACGTCGAAAGCTTTCTATTAAGTTGATCCACGCTTTGAAACTAAACACAAATAATCCTGAACGTTATCTGTTTTGATATTTCGAACGTTGAGATGAAATTCAAACAGCTGTTGGTATTATGGGGGGATCAAAACTATTTGGAACAACTTTTTCAGAAATTTGTGCTGTTAAAAAATAGTTATATTTATTCCAGTTTGAAAACAAAACAATGAAAGGTTTCAGATTCGTATCAGATATGTCAGGTGATGGCGTCCATTATTTGATTCAATATGCAGTGTATTTTACGTACTTTGCTTTTGAATTGACAACATTGGTTTTCAGTTAAAAAATATAAGTATATTTTTAGTGATATAACTACTGAACATGTGTCGATAGTAAAAAGCGGCCGGAAAACATTTAAGGAAAAATCTGTCAAATGCATTTACTAGTTAACCACAAATGTACGGTTCAAAATAGGTGGCACAGTAACTTATCTAATTTCTTCCTTTTGCTAAATGAAGTTCCGTTGTCAAGTGCACTCTTAATCAAATTTTAACCAATGGCAAACGAGACAGTATGATCCAAATCCCTGTGGGGTAGTAGGTGAACAAAACTGGATGTATAAAACTCTCAGTTTTTATTGAAGAAATTCCCTAAATAAAATTATGTTTCTTCATTTCTCTTGAAAGTACTTCCTGTAGATTTGTAGTGTTTCGTTCTTTCAAATGAACTTTTTAAAACATGATTATATTCCTGCACACCCTACCCTGGAATGAAAGCTATGCAAATTTCGTTAGAAAAAACATCCCACGGTTTTGGAAATGAGCATTCTGACGTAAACACAATATAAATGTAAATTCTTCGATACGAGTGCCAAGAGATCGATAGAACAGAGGACTTGAGAATAGCTTGTTTTATATTTATCTAAATTTTCGGTCTCCGCCGAGAAACGGAGGACAATTTTCCCGATGTTTCTGCGGCTGACTCTGTACTGTGTGTTGGTGACAACAATTTTAACGGTCCCCGTGGAACTTGACCGCTCAAATGTCGAAGACGAGGGAGAAACTGACAACGATGTTTTAACAAACTATTTTGAAGATACAACAAACCCAAGGTTTTCAAACAAAATTGCGGTAGAACTTGATGTAGATGACGAACTCTTAGCTGATAAAATTGCGAGAGAATATAAACTGACAAATAATGGAAGGGTTGGAAGTCTAAAACGGGTATTTGAATTTGAGCATGATGAGAAAGCAGGTACTCGCGAGCGGCGGTCTGCGCGAATCAGTCTTGCCGAACATCCCCGAGTGAAGACGGCTGAGCGACAGGTTATTCTTGAAAGATTCAAACGTGGTTATGAGGAAGATGAAACAAATACAAATTGTGAGGAAGGCAAGGATTTAATCAGGCTAGCAAGGGAAGATAGAGAGAAAGATAAACGGTATTTCAGAGACCCCAAATTCGAGAAGCAATGGTACTTGCTCAACACGGGCCAAAGAGGACTACCACTCTATGATATCAACGTTCTGCCGGTGTATAAGAGAGGCATAACTGGCAAGGGAGTCGTAGTTTCTGTTCTGGACGATGGGCTGGATCACACACACCCAGACTTGAAGCGAAACTACGACCCTAAAGCAAGCACAAACTTAAACAAGAAGCTGCCCGGATATGAGAGTAACGATCCTCACCCAAGAGACGAAGATCCTTACAATGCACACGGCACAAAATGCGGAGGTGAAATTGGTGCCGAAGCGAACAACGATGTGTGCGGGGCAGGAATTGCGCCAAATGTGAAACTTGGAGGAGTTCGAATGCTGGATGGTTCGGCGACCGATTCGCTTGAGGCTCACGCGTTGAGTTTTAATCGTGATTATGTCGACATCTACAGCAACTGTTGGGGTCCCAAAGATGATGGGAAGACATTTGGCCGACCAGGAAAACTGGGAATGAAAGCTTTGGCAGATGGAGCGAAATACGGCCGTGGAGGTGAGTTTTATATGCAAAGCTGTGTTTGCTTGAAATTTTGATTATATTTCAAGAGATTAACTTGTACCAGCTGCAAAAATATCCTAGTAAAAAACATGAACACCTGAAATAAACTTATGTTGTTTTACTTTCTCAAATAAGGTCGTAACTTTAGGGATACCGAAAGAGAAAGAATTATTTATTAGATGTTGAAGATATAAATAATTCAGAAGTTCCATTTCTTTCTTACTCCTGTCGTCTGTTACTACAAATTTCCGTGATTTTTTCTTTGTGTTTTTTAATCTTTGGTCAGTTTTGTCGATGTCATAGGATCGTAGAATTACGAATGGAAAGTATTTGGTAAAATTAGTTCGATGAAAATGGTTCGAAATAACAAAAATGTTTTGTGAATTTTTCCAATATACTTTTACTACAATCTCGAGTGATCTTGGCTTTTCCCTGCTAATTTTAGCGCTGTTTTGGCCTGCTTTTACACGATCGCTCCTCTCTTGGTATTTTTATATCATTTCCTTTGTTAGTTTGTATATAAAATGCAGTGTTGGGCTTTTTAAATATCAATGTTTATGTCAGTAAATCGAATTTCCTAGATGTCCAAAAAAATTGAACGTTTGTTGCAATTGCCAATTGCCTTCAAATTGAAACTAACAGAAGGCGCTGTTAAGTCTCCAAGTGATTTATCAGAATAAACAAGACTGAGATTTTTTGGTCATGAAAAACATACATTTGGGAAAAACTTGTATTGTAAGATTTATATCGTCCATGAATATTTTGTTTATTTCCTTCCTTCCGAAAATTAATATAAAAACTATTGAAGGCTGCAACAAAATCAATATTTGTGTTGATAGGCCAATGGCAGTCGTCACGATTTTATTTTTATTGCGACGGAAAGCTTTTCTATAGCCTTCTTGTTGTTTTATTGTCAGTGTAAAAGATAAAAAGATGCGAAAAATTAAATAGAAAAGTTTGGCACATTTTTTCTTAAAAATATTACAAAATCAAAATTTCGAAATGTTCAAATATTGATAACTCCTCAACGTATAAGCTGTCGCCACTTTTCTTTTTTGTTATTACATAATGTCACCAACCGATATTGACAACCAAAAACTTGTCAGTTTCATTACACGTTTTTCAATAAGAACAAACCCAATAAAAACATCAAGGCAGAAATAGCCTGAAAAAATGTGGTAAGGACAAAATAGGAACAAACCGAAGCTTGTAAAATTTTCAATTGAAATTTTTATAACACTTTTACAGTATATAATAAAAAGAGGAAACATCAAATCAAGAAGTCAGTTTTCTTTTTAAAATTACATGATGTAGAACTTGTTACCTTTCATAAAAACTCTTTTCAGTAGTGGTTTCTATCCTTCAAACAAGTCTACAATACTGTAAGAAAAAATAGAAACATCTTGAAGCTGAAATTGTTAAAGAATTAAAAACACTGAGCCTGAGCAAAATATTTACTAGTTCTTATAAAAAAAATTTATTATTTTTACCCTTTCCAGAAGCTTCTCAAAAAGTTTAGTTTCTTTTAATATTTCATTTTATGAATTGGAAATACGATTTGCCCAACGCTTTTGTTGAATATTTTTTAAGAAATAATTATTAAACATCAAATATATTTACACCCCACAGTTCTTAGTCAGTTTTTGAAATTAAACAAGAATTATCCCACTATCTAGAGTTTGGAAGCCTAAAACTTTGTGACAGTCTAAAACATTTATGTTGGAAAGAGAGGGAAGAATCAAATTGCACTTTCAAAAATATATTTTTCATGAGGCATGAAAATTTTTAGCACTGAACTCCTAGAATTGCAAATTTGGTTAAGGAACTCTTAAAGTATCTTGTTTTAGCTTAGGGACAATTCTCACTGAAGATCAAAATTTATTTCTCCTGTAGGAAAGGGGTCGATCTATGTTTGGGCGACAGGTAATGGAGGTCTTGTGGATGACGACTGCAACTGTGATGGCTACACATCAAGTATCTACACCATCTCTATAGGTGCAGTGAGTGCCTATGGCCTTTCTACCTATTATGACGAGAAGTGTGCGTCCACCATGGCAGTCATGTTTACTGGTGACACTCATCGTGGATCACAGGCAGACAATCCTCTCGTCACTACAGATCTTCACCACAAGTGTACTGAGAGTTTCCGGGGTACTTCCTCAGCTGCACCTCTTGCAGCAGGAGTGTTTGCTCTTGTCTTAGAAGCTAACCCTAACCTGAGCTGGAGAGACATGCAGCATATCTTGGTGAAGACGGCAAGGAACACAAGTGAGTGTGACCCAGGATGGAAACGGAATGGTGCTGGAAACCTGTTCAACCACAAGTTTGGGTTTGGTCGCATTGATGCCAATGCCATGGTTACAGCTGCTCTGAAATGGAAAAGTGTCCCAGAGCAGCATACCTGCATTGTGCGAGGGTCACGAAGCAAGAGAGTAGAACAGATCCCAACTGGAAAAACACTGGTACTCAAGACCTACTCATCAGGATGTCGTGGCAAAAGGAACAGGATTACAAAGGTTGAACATGTACAGATGTTGGTGACCTTGAAACACCGTCGTCGTGGAGACCTTAGCATCTCCATTAAATCACCAAAGGGAACAGTTAGTCAGCTTCTGTCCACACGCCGCTACGATGACTCAAGTGATGGCCTTAAGGACTGGTTATTCATGAGTGTGCATTTTTGGGGAGAAGATCCAGAGGGTGAATGGCAGATCACTGTGGCAGACAATCCAGACTCTAAATACAAGAGAAAACCCAAGAAGAAAGACATGGAAGACATAGAACGAACATTGATTGACAACCGCAGGAAAGCTCACAGGGATGAGATCTTTGGTGAGTACGACTACCATGATGAAATCCACCATGGTCGCCGAGGAGGGGATTACATGAGAGATGAAATATCCAAGGAGGATGATGTCAAGAGGATGGAAGAACTTCTTCGAGATGAGATCCAGTATGATATATATGACAGGCGGAGCCCAATTGTAGGTTATGTAAAAGAATGGGCATTGGTGTTTCGAGGAACTGGAGAATCAGAATAAATTTAAATCTTTATTTTATTATTAATCACACCTGTGGCATTCCAATAGTTAATTAAGAAACATTCCAACTCCAAGTTACTCTTCTGACATGCACCAAGCCTTGTTATTGTCTCTGGAGATTGTAGTAGACAGTGTAATTTGGGAAATGGGCTGCCAATTGTTAATCACAATTTATGTTCCTTTTCTTGCAGTTTAGTTTTAGTACAGACTTATATTTTTGTTTATCAGTGAGTCTAGCTGCTTATTCCAACACACCTTTGTCACAACTGATGTAGGCATAGCACTTTTTTTGTCCAAGAAAAATGAATGGATTTTAGATTAGTGTGAACAGTCATGCAAATTGATACTAAAATTTTAACTTGAAGTTTTCATAAACCACCACATGTCTTTGATATCCTCTGCTCCTTTAACCTTGACTCATCATTAAGAACAAAATGATGTACAACTTTATTCAGTAGGGAGGGGTGTGTGGGTAGCTAAGGACATAATGTAACTCAGTAGGGAGGGCATGTGGGTAGTAACAGGAAACTAGTTAAAACCTCAATGGTTAATAACCTGCACATTCTTAACATTGCTTGTAATTCCAGTGACAAGGATAAAATGATAACATGTATGCTTTGATTGTTCAGAGGTTCAAATTCTTACAAGAACATGGTGTTTGTGAGAGCAGAAACCTCAACTGGGAAAAATTCAAGAGATGGTGTGGTTCCAAACTCTTCAAACTGTTTTTAAATTCAACACACAACTGATATTAAAATTTTTATTCTCTGGTGTCTTGATTTTAATTATTTATTTTATCCTTGCCCTTTGATGACACAGTGTTTAACTGTAGTGTGTCAGTACAAAAAACAACTGACAACAACATCACCAGATTAAAAGATTATATTACACATTATAGTATAATAATTATACACTATAAGAGTATCTGGGTTAATAATACCTAAAATATAAAGGAATTTATTTCATGTTGTTGACATTTATAAGTTGATTATTCATTTTATTTTTATACAACAAATTCACAATTGGAATTTAGTGACCCGATGTGTTCCTGAATTTTCAGATATTCATGATTCTTGTTGCTAAAGGTATTTAGCTTGACTATAGTCAAACAGATGTGAAGATTTCAGTTTTACTGAATATTTTAAATTAAAAATAAGCAATTTGCAAATAGCAGCTAAATTTTTAAAGTACATTGTAAGCACATTTATAAACAAAGTTTTCTTGGTTGGTGCAACATGATAGAGTGGTGAAGTGATTGGAGAAGACACTTCAGTTTGTGTCTGAGCTGAAGTTGTCAACTTATTTTGGGTTGCTGTTTTGAGTCAAAATATTAATTTTAAGAAACACAATTTCAAAGTTTGAACTTTATCCAGTTTCTAAATTTTTAACCGAGGCAGCTGTGAAATCTTTGCTTTTGTTTGACTATTTATTTAAACGTTTAGTTTTCCTTGTATGAAATTTGAAATCAGTTGTCTCCTAAAATCTAATGGGTCATAAACTGTCCAGTCTGGAGTTTTGTTACTTGTTTCATTTGGAAATGTCCTCATTCTTACTGGACAGTGGGTTCAAATGGGTAGTTCGAAAGTGTTGTTGAAATTCATCTGTTGGGTGTAAATCATTTTGCCAAAATTTCTCAGTTCACTGGAGTTGCTTGACTGGATTAATTTATTTTAGCATTTAAATTTCCAGTGAAAATGGGAACTTAGTTTTAATAATTGTTATAAATTTCTTTCAGGGGTCAGCATTGTAATTATTTGGGGAAATACGGAAGAAGAAACAAATTTATTTTGTTAAAAATGGGCATACACTGATGTATAAATAAATTATTTGGTTTATCATTCAATACTTGTACAGAACTTGGATGCTATCAAATTCTGTTTTGTCGATAATCCCTTGACTTTGGCTTGCAATGGCCAGTTTGTCGCACAGCAGTCAATCCATTTCTTTGAGAAAATGGTATTTTTCTGCACCATGATTTTGTTTTAACTTACCGGACAGTAAACCTGATACTTTTGAAATATAAAACCTTGTAAAATAAAGTACATTTGAATTCAAATAAATTATTGGGATTTTGGGCCAAAATACTCTATTGTTTAGCTGTATATTATTACTGTAGCTCCAAAAAGAGTTAATGTATGCCTCTACATCATTTAAAAGCACTGTTGAATAGATATAGAAGAATTTTCACATTAATTTTTTTTAAAGTTTCTGACAAGACACTTGTTGGTAGCTTTGGTAGTAAATATGGTTATAAAATAGCTGTGAGTGTATGGTAATGCTGTAGCTATATGAATTATCTCGAAGTCAAACCTACAAAATTATTTGTGTTTTAAAATTAAATATATGTTAAAGTTAGCAAGCAGTCAGCTTAAAAATGCTGGTTTTCCATTGACTTCCATTCAATTCCACAATTCCAAACCTACTTGTAGTGGTACTGACAGTAATGGGCATTTTAAAATAATTATGTCTCCATTTTGGGAAGTGTTTAACTGAAATTATTTGGTTATATGGGTGAACATTTTCTGTCCGTTTTCTTTATTTTCTGAAAATATTTAAATGTAAGGATTATACAAAAGAAGCCTAAAGGCTGCTTTGGAAGAGCAACAGAATAAGCGACATTACTGAATGGAAATCAGATATTTTTATGTCTGTGGCTGCCAGTGTGTTTGTGGAGATACAATAATACCACTGGGTTGATGTATGATTCACGACTGTATTTTAATGATCTTGGTCCGGTTGTTCGAAAGGTGGGAAACTTTAACCCTGGGTTAGGACAAATTTCAAAGAGCAATTTCTTCACCAAGGAAAACGTTTCCAGTTCTTATAAAGTAGTGTTCAGATTTTCCTTGGAAATCCAATTGTTACAACCCAAAATGGCAGCTCAAATCAGTCTATAACTAAAGGTTGTAAACACAAACATGGATTAAGTATTTAACCCTGGGTTAGTGTTAATCTGCTTTCCAGCAACTGGGCTCAGACCTGTAGATTTCCAAGATTACTGTAGCACAAATTTTAAGTTCAGGTCATTCAAATGAAGGGAGGTCAGTTTTATAAATTATTTGCTCGTTGATATTTAACATGTGTAGTTGGCTGACATGCATCAGATAATTGTACTTGTACAATATATTTCAGTTTAATACTTGGCCACAGTAATAAGGTCTAGACCTTTGATATTTTTGGATTGGTGGGACTTTGTTCAGATTAACATTTCCTTGCGACTGTGTATACAAAGTCTTATGCACTACTT
Source organism: Bergia sp. 'catenularis' (assembly GCA_025434825.1). Taxonomy (NCBI): domain Eukaryota; kingdom Metazoa; phylum Cnidaria; class Anthozoa; order Zoantharia; family Parazoanthidae; genus Bergia; species Bergia sp. 'catenularis'. Next base: position 12,110 of record JANRMR010200032.1, read on the forward strand.
GTAGAAAGATGTTCAGAGAAACAAGTGCCAAACTACACTGTACCATCCCCCTTATTTACATGATACCAAAATGACCTGCACTTTAAGAGTGTGTAACATTTCTGTAATTTGTATGAGAGAACTGTAACTTATGCTACAGTACCTATTGAGTTTGTAACAGAAAATATTTTATTTTTCAAGGGGCACAATAAAATCTACAGCCATTTGCTACAGCACTGTCTTTCAAGTTTGATGTCTGCAATATTATAGAAAAACAAATAGAAACCTCCCCCAAAGGCAGAAAATTGCCTCAATAGTTCTCAAATGAATATGGGCCCCCCGGTACACTGTATAGCTAGCTTGATCAGGAAAATGCACTAGTTGTACTTTTGTAGTGTGAACAAAGAACTTGCAAGCCACATATTGAAGCAGCAACTGTTAAAAGTACCACTCTTTTTGCTCAAACTACAATATTTTTAACAGAGGAAATGCATCCAAAGGATTAGACATTACTTTGTTTTATTTAGTCATATAACATTTCTGTTGTTTAGTTTCTGGTTAATTAAGATTAAAACGTGGGTGTATTATCCATATTGTAAGACTTGAGTGATATTGGTACTGAACATCTGTTTTCTTCTCACACCCACACACAAGACACAATCCCAAATAAGATTATGGCAAAATAAAATTAATTATTAACATGAAAATTTTTTCCCTATAATTTTGCATGTATGTCAATATTTCTTTAAAATATTATGATTTTTAGTTTTGTGGAATGGCTGTATATTGTATAGTGGACATATTATAAATTATGTGAATGGTTTTGGGGCTGAAGACAGTTTTTAAAACAATTAAACACAAAAAAACCTAATTTACAAACAGAAAATTTCATCGTTTTCTGGGGGATGTATATTTTAATACAATATTTAAAAAACCTGTCCAGAGTGTTTCATCCCATAGATGAATCAAACACTGAGTTTAAGATGAAACTAATGTGCAGCAGTGAGCTTTTTTGCTAGCTTCTCATAAGAAATATTTAGACTGGGAAGGAAAATAAAAATAATTATTAAAATGCAAAATGCAACTGTGTTTGATCTCCTTTCCAAACATGTCAGTTTTCCTCATCCGTCTTTGCTTAAATTGTGAAATATCATTAACGAGTTTGAATGCGAAGAAATTTGATATTTGGACAGAATATTGATAAATTACTTTAGTTAGCGAGTTACAGTAGCACTACATTATGTGGCTGAAGAAACATTCATTTGATTTTTTCTATTACTTCAATACTATCAGTAAAATTATCCAATTTGAAACCATCTTCATGCATGAAATTATTAAATCCAGGAATTTAAAGGTTTTAACCATCAAAGTGCGACATTACTTGAGCACTGTGATCAGGATTTGGAATTAACATACTTTTTAAAAACTTTGAAATATTGTGAAGTGCTTCGAGTGGTTAGTGAAGTAAGCACTATACAGTATATAAAGCAAGTTTATTAATTACTATTAGAATATCACTATTCTGTCTTTAGTTATTTTTATGCCAAATTATTAGCTGGTTCTAGATTTTGCACATTAACATAAACATTTAAATATTTATATTAAAGCCTAAAACAATGGTTTTTCTTAAGTTTACGGACCCTCGTAGTACCCTAAATTTGCCATTTTGGGGGCAAAATGTTATTTGCTTCCTTTTAAATAATTTTTTCCCAGAGAGTATAAATTGTAGGAGTGGAAGATTGTATATATAGAGGTGTCTATCATTGGTAAAGAGGTGTCTAGAAGTGTCCAGAGGTGCCTGGAGTGGACACAAAAGCAAATGAAACTATCAAACTGTCACTTTTCCCTGTGCTTGTATCTGTGTTGTGTTCTGTTATCATGGTGATGTAAGTTTTAGAAGCTCAATGGAAATGGAAAATGGAAGAAAAAGGAAATTTTCATTTCTTCCATCTCCACTTCTGTTGAGTTCATGATTGTGACAAGAGTGTCACACTTCTGCTTGTGCTTCTGTTCCTTACGCCACTTGTGATCATGTTAGTAATTATACATAGTACCAAGCTTAAGAGGTTCTATGCAGTTTAAACGCACTGTGATGGAAAGCACTTAATACTCGTGAACAGTTACCACTGAAATAATAGAGTTAAACAAAAATCTTTATACTGTAAGTATTTATTTGTTTCTCCAGTAGTTTACAGGCCGGAAAAAATATGGTGTACAAAGTACAAAAACATCAGCTATTGATTACAGTGACTGTAAAATTGAATATTACAGTTCATAAAATAGTAAAGTTACTGAAGTTTAAACAACTAAATATACAAATATGTGAAAAATGCCCCTAGTACATATAGCAAGGTATAAATTATACCAATCATACATAACAAGACCCTAAAGTAAGCACTAAAATGTCATTAAAAAATGTCTATGGGGTCCATACAAAAATAGTATAAACACATGTATGGCAGGAAAATGTCAATTTCAAATGCAAGCTAGCTTTAAGTGTACATAATTGTACTTAAGTACTGTTGCTATTTGAGTTATTGTACAAATTACAAACATTTACAAAATTAAAGCCCAGAGATAAATGTACATGTATCAGTAATTATTATATACTGACATGACAAGATCTAAACCAAGAATTAAATCTTACTTATATAATTCAAAAAGGTGCTTTCCAGGCAGATGCAATAATTTTCCAGGAGTAACTCAACATATTTAAATATTAACCTTGAACTAACAACTTGGGGTAGCTGGGGCAATGAAACCAACATTTTCCCAACACAATGATAAAACTCCTAAGACTAAGGTTTTTAAAACTCCAGTGTGACAGCTGGTATATAGTAGGGGCGATAATAACTGTGATACATGAACAAACATGCATATAATGTGGCAACATAAAATAAATTTATCAATAATGATTATTAATTCTATTGCTATCGAAGGCAGTAACCCGGACAATTGAACCTTTTTATGCCCTAAAACTGATGGAACTCTGTAGTTTCCAACTCTCGATTTGCACTTGGGTTATCGGATGCAGTTGCTTTAATTTACATTGTAGTGTAAACTGAATACATACCAGTGACAGTAAATATTCAATTATCGGCACATTATAGCTTTGGACCAGAAATTTTGTAAAAAAGTGCAGCAATATATACACACAAGCATTTATCAAAATTCATTTTTTTAAAATTAAAATTTAAGGATTTGTTGAAAATCTAAAGGAAAAAATGCAGAGATCTCTCCTTGGACTACCACTAAGAAAACAATTATATAAATATATCTTTAAAAACTTATTTAATAACTTTAGCAGAACCCCATACATAAGATCATGGACAGCCATTAGGCATATGCATGAGCATTAAATTTTGTTTTTTTAATGGCCTGGGTTGTCATGAGAGAGACTGGGCAAATCATCTGCCACTCTAGTTAAAATATATGATTGGATAAAGATGAAAAAATTGAACTAAGTTTTGGTGTGAAAAACTGTGCATGTTATTTCAATGTACCATTTGAACAAACTATACTTGGCCTTTTTTAATGAAAAAAGGCTTTACCTAATATTGTCTTAAAGTTTATAAATAACATTCTTAAGCCATTCAGAAAAATAACAATGAATAAATATTATCATCAATATACACCAGTAACAGCATTAAGTTAATAAGTTCACAAAATTGTACATCATCTGACAAATGTCACTGCAAAAAGCTTACAGTAGCCCCCAATTCTGTTTACAACCAATCCAAGCAAGAACTGGGTTTGCCAGTTCTCATCACCTTAAATATAGGTATAATATTTACCGCGGGGGAGGGGGAGGGGTACTCCCTCACATGAATTATATACTAGGTACATGTACATGTATGTGTAGTACCAAAGGGTAGGGTTTTTGAGCCATTTTGGTCTGAAATTGACATCCTGGTCTGAAGTCGGGTATATATATCATTAATATTTTTGGAAAAGTGAAAATGTGGCATTTGAAAGACATTTTGCATCCCTGAAAAAATAATAGGTTATGATTTTATTGTCACTGGTCTAAAAAAGGGTTCGGAAATTTGCATAATCTGGTCTGAAAAAAGGTCAGGAGTTTACAAAGCACGCCGCACATCCCCCAAAACAATTGGGGAATACCCCCAGGATACTTACCCCCCCCCCCAAAACACACTGTTGTAAATTGATGCCCAAACAAAGATTTACACAAAATTGTTTGTAAAAACAAAAAATTATAAAACAATATCCCCAAATCTTATGTGACATTTCATATTAAATAAAAAGCTCTAAACATTTACAGTGTATTTTTAATAGTTGATAAAATAAATCCTTATATATAAAGGAATAGTGCTAGCTTGCTTCATTAAATATTGTTTCTGGTAAGATTGACAGGGGGATATACTCGGCTAGATGTTCTTCATCTCGTATGAACACAATTTTGCTTGCCGTAACATCATTAATCCTGAAAAAGAACGTGAAAAAGGAAGAACTTTATTTTTTCCCCAAGAGCTATATTAGGTTCCTATACAAAATATTTAAGCATTTAAGCTTAGTCTCTTGTTGTTTTATAGCATCAAGATAATAAAATTATCTATTACAGGATTCTCAAGGTGCATAAAATAATATTTCATTTTTAAAAAAATTAAGGCTCTTATCTTTATAAACTAGTATGATTGTACTTTATTCAGTGATTACCAGTCATAGATACACGTACATGTTGATCCCAAGTTTTACTGCATGGCTTTCTGCAAGTCTTGCAAAACTGGGACAACTGCATGCTCACAATTTTATTAATTAAATACTAACAATAACTGACCATGATTTGGTATATGATTTCTAACTTATAATCTCATAGCTTTTCATTTAATGAATTTCCTATATATATATATATGACCATACGTTTTAAGTACCTCATGGATTACTAACTACTCAAACTAATGGTTTCTAATATACATTGTACGTAAATGGAGTCAAACATATTAGACAGCTTACGGTTGGTGAAAAAGCTGCAGTATATCTCAGGATCCTTTGTCATAATTCACTCACCCCATTAATTACTACCACATACTGATGATTAGGTAAACAATAATTGTACTTACACTAGTACTTACCATAACCTAATAAGAGACCAGCATCCAGTAAATACCAACGAAGCATTGATAAGAAGACATTGGCCCAAGCGTTCTGGGTATCTCCGTGACAACAACCAGATCAACTGTTTTACAAAGGTGTAATCCATGTTGTTCAAAGAAAACCCCTATTAAAATAAAACACTTCTGTTAACCAATAGAAGATGTCAATGCAAAAATGGCCTACATTGTAAGTAACAACTTTAATTAGCTTTTTAAAATACTGGGAATTAGCTTTAGTTCTTTTACAGTTACACTGTCAAAAACTGTTTCCTAGCTAGGCTAGCTAGTCTAAACTACAATTAGCAAATACATTTTCTGGTAAGTTATAACACTTTACAATCTCACAATTAATGAAAATAACTGGGGGAGAAGGGGCCACCCTTCTGAAAGAACTGAGCATACATAATTTACCCAGAGCTATAGAGATCAAATTAAAGTAACCAGCATAAGTTTTGTCTTTTTGTTATTACATAAACACCTTTCTCTCTTAGTTCTGTTCATTGGTTTTGGACTTTCAACTGACATGATCTAGGTAATGGAGCTCAAGAGGATATTAATCAGTTTTGGCTGTGAAAAATTGTGACTGACCCAAAACCACCAATTAAAAGCAACTTGCACTAAATTTAATGTGACAAAAAGCTGCCAGAACAGCTTCTTTGATTCAAGTAATCTAGATGTATTGCTACTTAACAATAAGTCTAGTTTCACATTGGGAAGGGGGGGGGGTAGGGGTATTACCCCAAGCAGAGACTAGGATTTTCTTTTGCTTTCAGTCCTGAAAGTGCAAACAATCCCTTGCTTAAACAATTAATTCCTTTTACTTGTCCCCACTCAGATCTTGAAAACACTTTAGGAGATTTTTCAGAGCTACATTGTACCATTATAGTGTTTTTAATAGCTTGTCAGTTAGAACTATAATCTTGATTATTTTATTGCAAAATCTACTAATAAACAACTTACCTTTAAGTCAAAAGCTATGGAGACATTGTCAATGATATCCTCATTGCATTTGGCAGTTGCCTTTTCCTGTTTGAAGAATTAATAAGACTGAGCACAAAATGGTTTTCTGCATATTAAGAACTCACACTGTGAGTTATAACTCAAGTTGATAACTTAAATTTGCAGCTTCAAAGAATTAATAATTAAAGTGTTCTACAGAATCTAAAACTGATTCAGAAGTAGTTTATCACACTTGAAGTTACATACACGAGGAAAATGTTGCCATACAGTATTTCCCTTTCTCACACACAATGGACAGACAAAACTGCTCAAGGGATGACAAAAAAACAGCAATCAAATAATTCATCTGTAGCTAATCAAGACTAAGCTTGCCTGCCAAATCTGTAAACTCAAAATTCAAGGATTTTTTTCAAGGAACCAAAATGAAAAATCCCTGTTTTTTAAAAAAATATTACCAAAATTTAAGGAATTAAAGGATTTCTGGGTGCTGTATGTTGTAACCCTGTTCCATAAAAACTTGGAAAGGAAAAAAATAGACATACCAAGACATAGATAATAAACTTGGTTATGGCATCTAGATCTCTCTCCTTGGTAGCATCGTGCAGTCTGACAGTCACAAGCATTATGGGTCTAAAATGTAAGTGAGTTACATATAAATTATATATGTTGTGGTTGGAAAAATGTTTTTGGTTGGAAATTTTCAAACCAGTTTGAAATTTTCCAACTAGTGTGAAATATGGATATCTGACATTCT
>JANRMR010200143.1:0-18907 GCA_025434825.1 Bergia sp. 'catenularis'
TGGCTGTTATGAATTTAATGAATTATGACTGGCTCATTGTTTTTGGTAATGGCCGAGCCCAAAATTTGAAAATGGTCCATTGATTTTCACTGCCACGGGCCATTGGCCCATGGGTCTTCCTGTTCTTCCTAACCCCTGTGCTTGGTTTGTTGGCAGGAAAACTAAATTACAAGCTAAATATCAGTCTATAAACGGACACAATCACACTGTTCAGATGCCAATCTAGTTTACCATTCAACTTGCAAAATTAATGATACGGATGGTCTGTTTTAGGGAGCAATTAAGTTGAACTGAAGTTATTTGTTTTATTTCTGATCATCTGAATTATGTTCCAGGCTGGAATGCAAATTGATAAACTGGTTTAAAATGCATCAAACATTGACAGAAATGATCAATCAAAAGTTTTTTTGGTAAATGAAGTTGTCAAACTTCTGAAAAAGAGAAACTCCATTGATTCAACCATGAGACAGCTTTAATTTGGACTCTTGTCTCTTTTCAAACACCAAAGTTTTCAAAATGTTATAGTAAATCTAGTACTTTTTATCAAGAGTGGCATGCAACCTTGGATTAGTTGAGGTTTGTTTAGCTGCCTTATAGCATGATAGACGAAAGCTTTAGAAAATAAAACTGGAAATCTTTTTGTTTAAGGTGCTCAAAAGTTATACCAAAAAAATCTGCTTGTACTGTAAGTCCTCAAACATTATAAACTCGCCTTTTTACAAACAGAAAATATTCTGGTTAGAAGTTCTCCCCAGATAAAATTATGAGCCCCACTCTTCTCACAGTGATTATCAGAGAAAAATGTTTTTCAATTATGTTTTCAAGTTTGTTATGTCAGGAATGAATTCCCAGTTGCCTAGAATTGTGTTTTGGAAAGGACTAGTATAATATTATATGTTATCTTGATAGCGTCATAGTGTATTACAGGATTGTTTAATATGACTGGAAATACTTTCTTTATTCCAGTTTTAAATTTCTTATTAACAGACATGTAGTAAACCCAAGGGTTATGTAAGAAAAGTATGAGAAAAGTCACTATTCAAGGATGGATATTAAACAGTAACGGCTCATAACAAAGTGTGCTTTTGCTTGAAGTGAAAGTAAACTTGGAGTCCCAGATCTTGCAATAAAAATGATGAGCTGCTCTAATGAAATACCAATAGCGATACACGATGTCCCAAAACTGCAACACACTCAGTCTTGGAATGCAGACTGGCGACATGGGGACCCGCCTTACAGGGCCTCAGAAATGAGTTGCAGTGTTACTTGGTCCATGAGTTGCCTCTTTTTCAAGCTACAGAAGTTTAACAATTCATTTTTTTATGTGTAGGTCAGTGTCAAGGTCAAGGTCAAGATCGTGGTCAAAGTCAGTCTCACGTTCACCACAGGCAAGGCACGTCAGACCTCCCAGACGCACCGAAAGGTTCAGCAGAAGAGAGAAAGACCAGGAAAGAGAAAGGGAGCGAGATACCCACAGGGAAACCTATCGGGAGAAGGATCGTGAGCGAGAAAGCAGGCTGAGGGAAAGGGAACGAGAGAGAGAGAGAAATAGGGATAGAGGTGGCAGAGACCGTGACACTCACCGGAGTAGGGACAGGGGGGCAGAAAGGCCTGACAGGAGTAGGGAGCGTGAAAACCGTTCTGAACGTGACAGGGGCCGAGAAAGAGATAGGGACAGAGATAGGGAAAACAAGCGGAGCTCCAGCAGAGACCAATCACGAAAGCATGATAGAAGGAGTGAATCCAGACATTCAGATTCTTCGAAGGTAACAGCACTTCCACTGATGTTTAGCTTGATTGCTTCAGTGTTTCCTTTTCAGCCAATATTTACAATGTATCCAAAGTTTCTTTCTTATTTTGAACATTGCTTTGAAATAATATGATGTGATGATTCAATTTAGAGCAGCTGCTGTAGTATACATTTCACCATTCTGGCTTCTATATTGATTTATGCTAATCAATTTGTTACAGAGAAAAACAGTTTCATCCATTCAAAGTCATCCCTTTCATCTTTTTCACAAACTTCCTAGATTTAGCTGATCTAGAAACTGCAGGGTTAGAGAACTACATCATAGTGTATGAAGTCTGACAGAGATTCTGTCACATGATGTTCTTTAGTGATAATAGTGATGAATGGAGTTTTTTTAAACGTGATGCATCTAACAGCTTTAATGCCCTGATATACTACTCAATTTTTCTCACAATGCAATGCCGTTATGAAAGAAGTTGCAGAAAAAAATAACCTGGTAACACCCTCTATCCACAGCGAACTATGGTTAAGAAAGTTGCAGAAAAAAGGAACAATCTTTTACATTTCTTAATGTTGTGAGCACAATTGCATGTAGTGCTCTGCTGTCGTTAAAATTTTATAGCAAGTTTGAAGAAACAATTGCCTTGTGTATACAGGTCTGAATGAATGAACTAGACAAGTGTTCTTTCAACAGCGCATTGTGGTAGGGCCCTCAGACAAATCCAAGTCAGCAACTTCAGACTCTAAATCCAACCGGGTTGTCGTGACTAAATCAGCCAGCACTGGCAAGCCAACGAATCGTGTGGTGATTGGCTCCCTGCCATCTTCAATCACACCCAGCAGACTGAAAGAACTTCTTGCTGGCATTGGGCCAATCCAGGTAAGCAGAATATGAAATATTTAATGAACAATTTTAACACTTGTAGTCCAGAAAAAAAAAAGTTCTAAAGATTATAGTAAAAATCCGATTACTGAGAATGTTTCCATATTTGTGCTTGTTTGTTTGTTCAGCACTGGTTTTAGTGCTCCAGTGTAGAACGCTTCAGAGATTCTACATTTGCAGCAGCCAGAGCGTGCCAATCATTAATTGCATTAAGACTATTACATACAAACGAAATAATAATGTGTTGTTCTCAATATGAATTACTTAGGTTGGCTGATGCAATAACTGAATTGCTGTTATTAATATGAAGGATAACAAACCAAATCAATATTTTCAAGGTACTTTTTAAATGAAACAGAAAACATGTAAATGGTGATTGTGGTCCAAAATAATATTTTTGCGAGCCAAAGATTAACACTTGCAGTATTGAAAATATCAGAAAGCACCACACATTTCATCATGTTTCCTATCCTGGTTTTAAATTTTTACTTACTGGCACACCAAGTATTTATGTTGAAATGCTTTCAATTAGTGAACCAACAAGAATAAACGTCTTTGAAACTAATCAACTCGTTTAATTTATAGATTTATAAAAATGGTACATTCAAGGTTCTATCAAATGAAATATTTATATTTGTTTCAGCAACTGAAAATGTCAACAACAAAGCACAAGGCTCTTGTAACCTTTGAAAAGAATGAACATGCCTTGGCATGCCGTAGAAAATTTCACAGGTAATTATGGTGCATGGTGTTTGATAAACAAATGTCAGGAAAGAACCATAAGTCTTCGTTCTTTGGCTTTATAAGTTCTGATTGGTGGTTCACAATAGCTATAAGACTTATCAATCTTGTCCATTATAATATGTGGGATATAAATATAAACTGAAAGAAAACTTTAGGGCCAAGTCTTTTTCAAATTTTTATGCTCTGTGATTAAATTGTATGCCTTTGGAACTTTTTAAATTATAAATGAGGATGAATTCCATGTTTAAATAGATCCCTTGTTGTTTTTGGTGGTGGACTGTTGTTTACTTTTTGTTTTCTTTTGTGTTGCAGGACTTTGGTGGATGACAGCCATGTCACTGTTGACTTTCTATGAGATTCTGTTTTTTTTATTAGCTTATACTTTTTCACTTATTCTCCTTTTTTCACGGTGTACTGGCCATGTTAAAATTGTATTGTTTTGTGTCGTGGATGTGTATGTGTATAGGTATTGCCTGGTATTTTATTTGGGATAATTGAGTTGTGTCTTTGAAAGAAAGATAATTCATTGCTGAATATTTAAGTGTACAACTAGAGTCTCCTTTATAAACACAACTTAGTAGTTCGAGAGCAGTCATCTTGATACTCAAACTATGTAAGATTTAATTGTCTTTCATTGGCTCAACGGATCATTTTGTGTCTTAATAATTTCAGTCTTGGCTATCGCAGATATCTTCTATTAAAGAAAGAAAACTTCTTGATATTTAGTTAGTAGTTGCACAACCTCTGCAGAGCAAGAGGCGGTGATGAGCTTTTTGTTATCATGGTATAACCTACAAGAATCAGTTAAACTGTCTAGAATAAGTGATTTGACTCAAAGGTAATTCTTACTAATATAGAACAAAGCAACCTTTAATTCACAGTTGGTAATCTTTGATAAGAATTGGAATTGCTTTACTGATTTACCGTAATTTAACAATACAATCAAGGTGCAGACTTGCTTGATCAAAAGCCGGTGTCTCAAATTTGTTGAGACAGTTTTGTGATGGCCATGTGTATGTCAGTGGCAACCTTTCGAAATCACAGAATGGTGTTTAGCTCTCAGAGTTGCTCTGACAAAACTCTGCATTAAGTTTGCAATTATAAGAGCATAGATGTACATAGGTGCTTAGACAAAAGGAAAACTATCGTGCTTGTCATGGAAATACAACTTTCAAAATCAGTTAGGGCACTTCAAAAAGCTGTTGTTTTAATGAATGCCGAAGGGATTTTGGCAGCTGTAATTTCATGACATTAAAGTACAAGTGGACATTGTGCAATCTAATATCCATTAAATTAACCTATGTTCTCAGATGTATAGACAGTAAAAACGGTTCCAAATATTGCTGCTTTTCTTGTGGATGGCAAGGAGTTACCTCTAGCTATCCGTCAAATTTTTAAGGATAAAATAGAACTATTCACGAGAAGAATTGTTTTCCGGCAACTGTAGAAACAAGACCTCGTGGAGTTGGCAGACCAAAACTGACAACTTCAATGTTCTTCAAACAGTTTGCTTTTATCCACAAATCTGTAAACTCCTGTTTTTAGGTTTCAAGGCATGTTGTCGTCACCTTCTGCTGTGGCAAACTTCCCGTTTACCTTATAACCATCAACTAAACCCTTATTGTGTTTTCCTGATGATTTTGTAATGTTATGACAAAGTATTTTGACCCTTGCCATCCTTAAGTCTTAAGAATGACAATTAGCCAAGTGTGCTGTAAAAAGTAGCAGTGTCCGCCTAATCTTCCTTTCACCTTTAAGTGTTTACTTTTGTTTGCTCAGAAACAACAAGAATTGGTTAAGTCAAACCATAACACGTCCAAAATAGATTTGAAAATGAACGTAGTGTAAATATTTTACAGTGTGTTTCTAAACCAGGCTGTGTTTGTTTGTAATGTTTTCGTTCGTGCATTGTATTACTTTTTGCCAGTCACCAAAACAAAAATTTAAGGTTTAACTTCACCTTGTACTATCAGATAAATACAAAGATGACTAGAAATTCGGCTTTTGCTGTAGAAATTCTCTAAAGATTGAAATGTCCCTATTGTAGCCCAAAAGTTTTGAAAAATGTTGAAGTTATTCGTACAAAAAGACGTTTGTTTCTAGTTAACTAAGACACATCAGGACAGGGAATGGTTGTGATTCAGGAAGCAGGAAATGATTGTGATTCGAATAAAGAAACAGTGATGGACGTCAGCAGCTGGCAGATTCGTTTCGCTTGGCCATCAGTCACTGACAGTATGAAAGCAGTTGTGGGGGCAGTGCTCATCCCAAATGGCAGTACCAGTTTGGATGGAAACAATGGGAGCAAGGATCACAACTACTCATACAGGTTACTAATTGAGTTTGTAGTTTTTAGGACACAGGGCTCAATTCGTAGAACCCAAGTTGAGCAAACCAATTAATTTTTGCAAGTTTTAGAAATCAGCAATGGAACTTACAAAATTTCTTAACACAGTGCAGTTTGTCCGGTTTTTATGGAGGAAATTGTTCTGCTTGTAAAGGGTGAGGAAAAGAAAGACTTTTATCGCTACTGGAGTGCTTAATTGGGGTTTTAGGAATTCGACCCTGATCATTAGTCTTGAGATACCGTAAAATCACTAAAATAAAAACATATACACGGTGGGTTTTCGGGTTGCTATGAAATCACTTTATCCAATCTGCAGAAACATTTCTGAAACATTTTGTTACCAAGGTATCTAACGTTTTCAAACTTGGTCGATCCTTACTTATGACCAACTCAGCGTTCTAGCAAGGAGCTTTCTAGCAGGACTTTTAGCTTGATTTTAGTCATCCTTTTCAAACCTTTTTTTCTAATCGCCCAAGTATATTCGTAATCGCATGTTTCTTGACCAGATGTTTAAGGGAAATGAGATTGCTGAGTGTACAATTTCAGTTAAATAATTTACCCGTATTGATCACTTAACTGGTTACCTGTAAACGCCACAGACAACGCTATGATTTGTGTATGCATTGTGGCTTGTAGGGTAAATAACAGTAACAGTACCTTTTCATCGTGGTGTGTATTATATATGCGTTGTTTTAGTGAAATTGTGATTTTAGTGTACAACATGAAATAGTAGACGGACTAATACATCCCATAATATGTTAGAAATTTTATATTTCACAGACGTTCTGAATATGAAGATAATAATACAAACGGTTATTAATTGTTATGCGAGTAAATCATCACTTTACAATGGGCTATTGTTGCATTGGCAATCTTTCTGCAGATTACTGCGTTTTGTGTCATTAAGGCTTTTTATGTTTAGTGACAGATGAGTATGTTATCGTGTTGTCCTGTTTTGGCAAGTACCAGCAACAGCAGTGCTTTAAAAGAAAGTGGCAGCAGAGTTTCGAGTTCGTTCAAAACACAACTTTTCTTGAAAGCAGAACGATATTTAACTGGCACAGTTTTACTTACCTATAAGTATATATTAACTTAGATCGTTTAATTTATTGATAGTTAAATGAAACTGACAAATTTCAATCATGCAGATTTCGTGACTCACCACTTTAAATATTTGGAAAGTACAAAGTTATTTTTGAGAAAGTTGTATTTTTATGATTATTTTAAAGTAATTAAGTTTTGGAGGTCTTTATATTGTACTATAATAATATTTTTTTAAATCAGAATTCATTATTTAGATGTTATTTAATTATTTTAATTTGGTGCACGAAAGTATATTAACTTATGATGTTTAAAACCCCACTGGATGCATGGCAAAGTGTTGCTACGTTTACATACCTTTTACTTTTTAATTATTTGGGAAACAGTATTTTAACTGGTCCAACAAAAGAATTATGTTAACTTGCAAACAGAGCAAGAATATGACAGCTATGTTGGAGCGTATCCCTTTGACGATGTTTTTACCAAAGTGCTCCGGCTGCTACTTCAATTATTCACACTACAACATCCCTCGTAATTACACTATGCTTTTGCCCTTAGCACCCTGTAAGTGTTTAATCTCAGGTGCCAGTAATACTTTAATGTTCGTGATAAAAAGTTCTGCACTTAAAGCTCATGTTACGATGGTTTTACAGTTAAACTTTGATAGACATCTGTTAGTTTCGTTAACCTGGGATTTAATGCTTACAGGGTCTATTTCGCACATAATCTGTCTTTGTACAGTAATGTTGCATTTTTGTGAGAAAATTCCAACATTGATGTTTCTTGAGATCCAGTACAAGTTGTGTTTACTAGTTGGATGATGTTGTGTTAAATTGCAAAGCAGTTTAAAGTTTATGTTAATGTTGAAAATTTAACGAACAGTAGGTGTACCTTAGAACTTAAACTAATGTTAGTTTAATACTTCTTAAACCATTTTAAACGAATCTGTTTTAGGCCACCTTAATTAAATATTTCTAATTAAGCTAGATAAACCTATAAGTAGTTGAAAGACAGTTACTGAAACCTGAATTTTCTAGCAATGATTTTCAAATTTGGTTCATTTTAGTATTTTACTTGATATTTTGAAATAATAATTTTTTAGGCTATTGTAGGTTTCACAACTAAAATTTTCTAATCTTTTTGTATACCTTTTTTGTGAACGCATTTATTTATTCCTACGTAACTGACAAACTGACGTTAACTACGTGCACCAAACGTGTACGTGTACGGATTTTCATAACGTGTACAGTAACAGCAATGTGCAACCGGGGTGCAAGATGACTCTGCTTTTCTTATCCTTGTTTCCAAAAGGCATCAACATAGTTTTCAGCGTTCATTTATTTAAGTCTTAAAAGATTCTTTTAAGTTTAAAAACATTTTTTTGTTATTTGTTTTTGAACGTTCAAATCATACCAGGCGAGAAGATACGTTACTATTTTTTCATGATGGTTGCACATTACTGTTTGAATTTTCAAATGTTTTATGCTCATCTTGTATCGCAACTGTGTTATACTTTGTCGGTCCTTTAGTGTATAAAGGAAAAAGGGTTTTGAGGAATTACTAACCCCGTAGTTGTTAGATGTAGTAGTACTACCATAAATCAATTATCCCCAAGTCTAATTTCGTACTGCCTGCGGGTGTAATTTGTCAAGTCTTGTAACGTTGACTTTGCATAAGCTGTTAGCTATGTTGTTACGAGGGTGACGCTATAAATTGCTGTGAATTAGTAGTAGAAAACAGTCAATATCTCATACTAAAGAAGTGCCAACTCAAGTACTCGCTCTCCTAAAATTAAGAAATCAACTTCACCTTCTTTTGATCTTCTATCATACACGACGCAGCCTGGTTTCCTTTGTGCTGCCTCTTAAGATGGAAACATAATGAAGTAGCTTTTACTTTCTTGTTTCTTACGTGTAATATATATTCAGGCTATACAGTTGCGTATTGTGCTATCTTAGTTAAGTGTCGTACCAGAAGCGTACTTTTCCCCATACTTATACAAGTAATGCAATTGCTAGAAAAAGCAAGTTGCTGGTGCGATATTTTATTTCTTGCCATTTCAAAGCAGTCCTGTTTTGGAAGTATGCACGAATCCTACAAATATGTTGTCACTTCACCTTTATAAAGCACAGTCATTTGTATTTGTTTCATTTTTTCATTTCAGCTCTTTTATTCACAACAACTGGCTAAGTAATTTAAATGCACAGTTATTCGTAACACTACGTATTCGGGATTTTTTCGGAATGGCATTTGTTAATAACCCTAAATTTTAAGTGTTTGAATTTGCTTGGTAAATGTGTTAGATGATTGTTTAGTACTTTTTCTACCAGGAGGATTCTCTATTGGTTGACTGTATATAGCGTTCATCTGTGTCAGATGGTTATAAATATGAATTCTAATATTGGTAAATTTTAATATTTGATGCTTTGCCGTTGTGCAATGCATACTAGTCTTGTGACAAATTGGATAGGCAATATCTTGTTGTCCATTATATGGATACACAAAACGTTCATCTGTATCAGATGGTTATGCTGTTTACTGCAATATTCACCACCAGGTTTCTGATTCGTATTTGGTTCTTGTTGATATACAGAGTGGGGTCGTGTGATTTATGATACATTTAATTAATACTTTATTTTTTCAAATGTTTTGATATCTGTATTTGATTTGAGGATCTGTATTGCGATTCGTACTTGCACTTGACCAAAAGTTTCTTTTAATGCACAAACTGAATCCACTTTTTGCTCGCTCTGTATCTCTGTTTTGTTTCGCCTTCTTTTGTTAACTGGTGCATTGGTTGAGCACTAGTAATACGTCTCATATTTGTCGTTTATTTTTTTATTACATAAATATAGGAATAATAGACATGATAGCACAGGGAATTAAAAGTTGCGTGTTTCCAGAGATACATGTAACGTAGATTGAATTCAGTCTTCGTATTTTAATAATTTACTGATCAACGTTCGTGATTTTTGTGAACGGTCTCGGAAAACAATATATAAAGTTGCATTAACCAGTTAACAGTTCGAAAATCCAGTTATCAAAACAAGTCCATTAAAAGTTCTTTCATGAATTCTGAGTAGTGATAAGTTAGAGAAGTGCAAAGGCAAGGTATTGCATTTTGGAAACTAACTACATGTTGGTCTGATAATATAATTTGCTCTTGAGTGGAATTCTGAAAACAACAGATCAGGTAAATGAGTCTAACCGTGATTTATTTGTGACTGGCTGGGAACTGTTGCAGCCAAGCTTTTTTGAAATTCTAACAAAGTAGATTGTAGTTTTCGTGGAAACATTTTTCTGCCGTCGAAGGTCTTTTTACTAGCAAGAAAACAACCTACAAACTTGTCACTGCAAGTTTATTTGAATTTTTTACAAAACCCGAAAGCAATGTTGAAGGAAATTGCTTGGTTGATTTCATCAAAGCAATCATACTCGTACGCTTGCGAGAAACTTCCTGAAGAAATCTTGTTGAAATCCTGTTGAGCATGACTGAGCCATTGTTATGCGAAGGCTTGCGGCGTACTATCAAGATCTCCATGGGCGGGTAAGGCTTGGAGTGAAACCAAGTTTGAAACCATTGGACCAAGTATGAATCGTCCAAGATCGGTGGACGAAAGTTCGCTAACTGCTAAACAGGGTTCAACACGATTTCTTTAGTCTTTTCGCACAATAATGTACCTGTAGTTGTAGACGTTATCAAGTTTCTTTGGAAAACATTGCCTGGAAAAATTTTTAATACTTTGCAGCATTGCGTTCTGGGTTCCTTGCAGAAACACGGCTGATTGTCCTTCAGAGCAGTTGGCACGTTTTGTTGTTCCTACTTTAAAATACTGCGCTGTACATTAAAACTTGTTAAAAGTAGTGATAAGCCCTTGCCATTTAATGGGACACATTTTCCTTTTTGTAAGTTTTCCGATCTACTGATTTCAGATAAAATGGTTGCATCGAGTGAAATTTCAGTTTTAGTTGTAACATTGAATAAAAACTCGTGGAAAAGAATGGGACGTTTTGTATTGTTAAGTATTCCAGACTGCATAGAAACAAATTGCAGCTTCTTCCCTATTGTCAAAACTGGTCAACAAGAAGTTTATGAGGTAAGCTGCCGTTTCAAGTGCTAGACATGCAACTTTGAAAACATATTCTTGGTGAACGAATTCGTTTCATTTTCAGCAAATTGTTTTTAAATTACACTAGATGCACTTCTTCCCGTGACTTTCAAAAGTTGTTGTTTTGGTCGAACTTAGTATTGTTTATCGTTTTCGTCGTGTGGACAAAATATGAAAACACAACAGTGTGTACCAAGTGGCTTATGGTACAGTCTGGGAGAATTCACACAGTTTGAGGAAAGTTAACTAGGATGCGTTCGATTGACCATATATCGGAAAAGGAATTTACTCACGAAAATATCTTAACATTTCGATGTAGTAAACAAAAAATGATTTTAAATCCGAATTAAAGACTTGCTATCAACCACTGCGATCCTTTGCGCAAGTTGTCTCTTTCATTGTCCACGGAGCTAAGCTGTACTGAGCAGAAGACGTGACTTGAACTTCTGGAAACTAAGTGGTGTCGAGAGAGAGAGAGTGGTCGCCACCTAATTCCAAGTAGTGAAACTCTAATGAAGCTCTATTTGACCCACCAATAAAAACTAGCTTGCGTTGCAGCCGGCCCATACACTCTCTCAAAGGCCGGTATAGTCCGTCTGCGAAATTGTTAAAGTCCTGCTGTGTTACACGGTTTTATGCATCCGCTTTTGATTGGCTGGCTCCTTACAAGTGTGCAGCAGGCTGTTTTGATCCCGGTCTTAAATGTCAAGGTTTTTCCTTTCGCGTATTATAAATTAACCGTTCAACATCCAAAATCTTCTTTGACAAGGATTTTAACAAGTTTTTGTGCGCTGTTTTGCAGACGGACTAAACCGGAGGTATCGAGTGTCAGCGGCGCAGGCTAATAAAAACAAAAACAAAAGCAAAGAATCGAAGTAGTTGATCGTAAGTCTAAGTGTTAGAATGAGCTTGTGCTCGATTGAAGGGAACAGAGTTCTTATTGCACTTAATCTTTTTCTAGAAGCAGTAATTGAACGCACCCCTAAACTAAAAAAAAGAGAACCCGAAGTGGTTAGTCTGATCTTACGCAGCGAGGTCTGATAGTAGTGTGAAAATCGGTGGAGACTGATGCTAGTGTAACAGTAATCGTGACACCAATGTCACATTGGTGGCTAAAGACAGCACTCTCGTAGTGATAGTAGACTGTGACAGCAATGGCAGTGCCTGCACTGAACAGTGATGACGGCAACAGAGATGTGTATATCATTAGAACAACAATGGCATCGCTGTCGGAGCACTGTCGATTGCAATCAGTGCTCCACTGGTGTACACATCTGCCATTGCCCTATTTGTCTCCATCAAAAAAGCTTTAAAATTGCAAAGATAAAGTTGTTTTACTGAAAAAGAAATGTTTTAAATCTGACTTTAAAACCGCAAGTAATTGATACTTGAGACTATAAAAACCCAAATCGTTCAAATACGTGGAGTTTACAATTTTGGAACTGAGAAAATGCAGTTTCCAAAAAGACCTTAGTTACAAAAAGTAAGATTCGTTTTGGTCTGGTCCTCTCAATTCCCTCCACATAATTGTGGTAAATAAGTTGATGGTGAATAAAACCAAAACAAAATTTTTGGACTGTTTCTCGGACGAATGTCGAATGCCTAAAAGTAAAACGACAACAAATTCTACCGCACAAACTTCTTGTTGGTCAACCTCGGTATTTAATTTCCTCGATGCAAATACTGCCCTTCGTCCTTAGTTTTGTCTTCGTGGAAGCTGTTTAACAACAAGCACGGAAGATGCATGTGTGCTTCGTTAACTGTAAAAGTAACCTTGAAAGTCGGTTTTGGTAACACAGCGTTTGAGTCGGAGCCTAAAGATTTTTATCAACATGGCGCTAAGTGTTTGGCTTGTTCAAAACAAGGTAGGTATCCGTTGTTTAAAAGCTAGATCATTTTCCGAGGCTAGTGGCTCGCAAGGCCGGCACGTATCTCCGGTTTAAAAATTTTACTCCTCACATTTAAGGTTTTTTAAAATCAAATGGCTCCACTCTACCTTGCCATTTCAACCATGGTAGTTCAAATCATGGCATCCTTTCCAATCCCAACATAAAGACAACTCTTGCTGACCATTCAATCATATTCGTCGCACCTACGTTGTGGAACGATCTACCAGCTGACATGCGAAAAACAGAAAATCTTGCTAATTTTAAATTTCAGCGCAAAAAGAACCTTTTTAACATTGCTTTAACTAAATAAATGCTTTAAATAAATAAATGAACGCCTGTATGTTGTCTTGGGCAAGCTGCGCGTTTGGTGCCCTTGTGACGTCTACATTGGTAATACAATCGGGAGTCAATGTTTGCCTTCTTCACGTGTTCGATGAACTTCTATCTCGGATACCAAGGTTTTTCATCTCGGCCATGTTTGTGAGCTCTTCATTTGTAAGTCTTCCCCGCCGTTGTATCTTGAGGAATGATATGTGGCTTTTGCTTTGAAAGACGTCAGTAATGTTCTCATCCGACCTGTCCATCCTCTATGTGTCGCAAAATATCAACTGACGTTACCAGTACCTTATTAAGTCTGATTTTGTTTCGCCGACAGATGCTCTTTCCATTAGTTGAACTCGCCTTGCGCCTTTACAACTCTCTTGTGGAAATCTTCTACACATTCACCTTTTGTCTAAACTGTGGCTGCAACATGCACAAACCTTGTTGGCGTACTCTTCACATCACAGCTGGTCGTGTTTGTTTCTTATATCTTTCATATTATCTATCTTTCATTCTGGCTTTCATTCCTTATCTTTTCGCTTGCTCTGTCAACTTGTTGGTTTTTATCTAGATGAGGTACTTGGTCGATGACAAGATAGCTTATCTCCTAAAGTTATCGTCTTGCAAGTGTCTCGATTACTCAATGGACAACAAGCAGTAATAGTATACCATTTACTTAAAGGACTCTTTCGTGGCTTTGAGCATGCTCAAAGTTTATACACAAGAAAATAGATATCTTTTTAAAAAAGGTTTAGATACAAATCTTAGTTTTTTGACAAATGATATGGATAGTCTGTTTTAGGCGACAATCCGACAAGTTGATTTAGCATTTTCCTGATCATCCCAATTTATCAAATCTTGGTCAATAGTACTTTTGATATGGGTAGATGCTGTCTTTTAAAATTCCTTGGATAAATAACTTAAGACGTTGAAAAAAAAGAAACTTAAATAACTCTGCTGTGAAACAGCCTCTTTGACTCCACTATTGAACTTGACCCTAGTAATATTTTGTTTTCATTTAAAAAGAGCATGTTTCAGTTCTTGGAACTTGGCAGTTATAATCTACCAATTAAGTCGAAACGCTTGTACTGAAATAGAACGAGTGAAGATTGAACTTAGAAGTCAGCCATTCTGTTTAGCGACGCAAATTTTGCGATTTTAATTACAATTATAATTCTGTTAAAGTGCACATGAGCGAGAGGCATTTTCTTCAACTGAGAAAATGGCGTTCTAGTAGACGGAAGAAACTGATGATAAGCCGTTACAAATATGGTCCGAGTGGCCAGTTTTGTACAAATTGCTCATTGAAAGCAGTTATATACCAGTTCGTGGAAGATTTCGGGGTGTATATTCTCTGAAAGCAGATATAAGCTGGTGTATCTTCGAGCTTAAGTTTTTCGTGAATTTTTTCATTAAGCCCCAGTTCGTCCCTTCTTGCTGGCCATGGTTATTTGAGTTTTTATCTTTGTTTGCCCAAGCCCTTTTATGCTGACACATAATTAACTTATCATCTTGCACGGCTGCCATTTTTTAAAAAGATCCTGGACAAATGTTGTGATTAAAAATTGCAAGATTCGTAGCGCTTCAGGCCATATGTTTTTTTGTACAATACGATTTCCTGCGATTTTATATGATTGAAGCATACAAGGCGGCCTTATAATAAATGTGTCGTGGCAAGTTTTGTAGTGTTACGTAGATATTCAAAAATATTTTGTCATTAGAGCATTCGTAATTTTGAAACCGTGTTTTGTAATTTTTGATACTGTACGAGTTCCCTTAATATAACTCTGCCAGATATATTTCAAAATGGCGGACGAAGAAAGTAACTTCTTGTTCAAACTTCAGCAAAAGATTTAGACGTATATGTTGCGGTATGCTGTTGATTTTTGCCACGAAAAGTTTATTTGGAAACCATAGCATCCATCAAACAACTTACAGGGTTGGCACAGGTCAGGGAAAAGTCGGGGAAAATTTTTTTTCAAGGTCAGGGAAAAGTCAGGAAAATTTGATCTGGGTCAGGGAAAATTTTAATTTTGGTTAGAAATCAGGGAAAAGTAATTTTTATGAAGTATTCCCTAAATGAAGGGAAGGATATCTGAACTTTTAGAAAATATTCACCAGAAGAAGTGAGGAAATGTAATGCATATCATAAACATCAAACATTCGGTACTGGTATTTAGTCTGTGGTTTCTATTCATTAGTAAAGGTTTCGTTAGATTTGCCACTGAAGAAAAGTTTCAAGTTAAGAAACGGACTCGGATGTGACGGTTCGTATATAGCCGAAAATTTTATGGAATTGTGTAGAAGATTTGCTAAATTACACTTGCTATGTGGTCAGGGAAAATTGGTGCAAAGTCGGGGAAACATTGGGGAATTTTGAAGTCGTGTGTGGCAACCATGATTTAGTGTGTAGTATAATTGCTCAAGAACTTGCAGTTCTCCTAATGCTAGTTCGTTGAAAACGTATCTTCACTTGAAAAGAGCTCTGTCAGTTTGAAATGTTTGTAATTCGAAATAAGGATCTACCGTAATTTCATATATGGTGTAAAGTGTGAGGGCAGAACACGACCAATTTGCCAAATGACAATGAAAGCAATCGCTATTTTCATTATACACTTCTGATATTATCTTGGACCGAGTTTGCAGAACGATCACGACGTGTTCCTAAAATCCCGCAACCTGGCTTTAACTATTGAAATTTTCGGACTTTTTTTAATTCTTGGTGGTGGATTTTACAAATGTAAGCACAACTTGGTGTCCGCAGTGGGAACGGATCTCGAGCACGTAGGTCAGTCTAAACGTCGTTTTTTCTCCGTTCCCGTGCGATTTTCTCGGAACGAGCACGATTCCTGGGTCCAGTCTCTTGAGGCAGTGCTTGTGTAAAAACGACGTTCAAAAGGGTTCCCGTGCTCGAGAACAGTTTCTTGGCACCTGATCGACAAAGCATCCTAAGATGAAGGGAACGCATTAAACTCTGTTCTTCGGACATTCTTTGATCAGTTGCTTAACCAAAAGAAGTATTTTTGAATTGTTTGGATAGACCGGACTGTCATTTCGCCATTATTGTATGGAGAAGGCTCATTACAAAAAAAAACAAATTCCAGCCCACGAAGTCTACATCTGATTTGTGTTTGGATTGAGCGTTTGAAAGCTCTGTTTTATATGTATCGTTGTGTGAGGGAATCGTAGCCATTTTAATTTCAATATGTCATTTTATAGACGACCATCAACACCTATTTCAAATTACTTTTAAAAAGGGTAAGGGCGACACCAGAGTTTTATACACTTCCGATATTTGGCAGTTTCACAGATTTAAAGATTATTAATTATAAACATGCCCATTTGCCAATCGTCGGCTTTTCTTGTACTCTGTAATGCATTCATGACCAACTAAATCATGAGGTCTCGGCAGCACTTACCATTGGTAACTTCTAGCTTTATATAAACTGGAACATTCATGACATTTTTCACAACTTAATTTAATCTAATTGAACTAAACAATAGGAAGACCAAAAGGATGGTGCAGTATAGCCTTCGCTTGCTCGCGAGATGACTACCTAAATGTATGAATGACAACTCGAATTTACCATGGAATAATCGCTTTCTTGTAATGATTTTGTTGAACCCGTTTACCAGACTCGAGGTCAGAGATCAGTCAGATAAACATGAAAACGCCGACTCTCTCATCTATTCAGGCCGAGATAAAATGGAAAAGAGGATCATCAACTTAAAATATAATTTAATGCAACTGTTAACGTTTCCTTTCTCTTAATTATATTTTTAAAAAGACAATTGATAAACAGTCTACTGGGAAGAATATCAAATCGATTATTAAGAAAAGGATAATCGGAACATGCTTGTGTTTTCTTTTCCTTATGCATTAAATACAACTAAAAACAGTGAATCTGAGAAGAATTCTATAGTAGAATTATTCGGTACGAAAAGGATAAGGGTAAAAGTACGAGTCAGTCAAATTCTAAGTTATTGTCTTTTCGAGTTCAAGTTCAAGTTTATTATTTTGCACTTATTTATTTACAATTGTATATAGTTAATTATATCAAGACTTAAAAGAAGGGGAAGCTGAAATTCGATTGATTATACTTTGGAAGGAGAAGTGCGTGGTGGTCAAAGGAGCAAAAGTTTTCGAGTTGTCCACTACCATGGTGAGATTGATGAGGAAGGGAAAAAATTATATATTAGATGTATAGCTTAAGAGCAAATTTTGTAGGAGAAGAAGGGGAAATATAGATCCTTGTTAGCAGGAAAAAACAACAACACTTGATATGTACATATTTGTGACTTATTTACATGATATTAATTGAATTTACATCTGGTTGATAAGAAGAAAAAGCTTAAGTTGTTTTTTAAAATAGTTGTGTGATTCAGATATATGATCAGTGTTACAAGACACGTTTATCAGTTGATCTAAGGAAACTTTTAATTACATGAACAGTACCCTAATCCTAGCCTTAATCTTAATGTGTCAAAAGTCACCCGTAAAGTCCAATCCCTAACCCTAAACCAAACCTTGACCCCAAACCTTTCTTTTCGTCAACTCTTGACTCGTTTAATCGTAAAACAGCGGCCCTCTCTAAAATGCTATCTCCTCAAGTTAGTTTATCACCGGACACGTTTATTTATAAAGTCTTTATAATTTACATAGGCCGCTACGTGCTCATCACCAGTATCGGCCAGTAAGACAAAACAGCTTTTGGTCTGGGATGTAATGTACGCATGCGTAGGTTGAAGAGTTTTCGGTTCCTTTGATTGGCCAGTTATTTTAAACTGTCCTCAGGGACTGCCGAGGTTTTTTATATGGTTGATCGTTTCCTTTACGCTATCTTCAATTTTTCGAAGAACATGAATTAACATCTAACATTACTGTGCAGAGTTTGAACTATTTCCTCTTTTTGGACTAAAAATCAACTACATCTGTATGTACGCTTTCATTTGATTCATTGTAAAATACCAATCTAAAGAAATTCTTCGTTTTTTCCACAAAGAAAATAAATTCCCGTTTTAAACCACATAAAGAGATGAAAATCGGCTGAGATACGTTTTTTATTTTTTCACACTCGAATTTTATATGTTGTTATAAAAATGAGAATATTAGGATTTGCCAGGGGGGCTAGTGATATACATTTATACCTGAAAAAAGGCAAGCCATTATACCCAAAACTTTTCTTGAAATCACACAAAATACCAGAAGCTGTAAAAATACATAAAATACTCCTCAAAGTAGTAGTATACAAAGCGTAAAAATTCCATAAACCCAATTTTAAAAACCCTATATACGGCAAACACCCAAACCCAGGCTGACCATGGCAAATGTGATACAACAGACTTCCCTGGCTGCAAGACATTCAACCTCTAAGTGCAGCGTTTAATAAGTTAATGAGAGATGGAGTGATACGATTCTTGATTGTTCTAAAACAATTGGAGTGTAGAGAATAGTGAACTGAATCGGATGAAAAATATATCAAGAAGTGTGTCCGTAGTTGCTGTCTTTTTAGACTGTTTATTTTCAAGTATAGTTGGTCTTTTGATGATCTTGAAATGAATATCTGCAAGCTATTGTTAAGACCTATCAGCTATCGCTATCCAAGTTAAAAAATGCTTTATTCCGTAATATATTTTTGCCAAAAATTAGTTTCAGTTTATTTACCAGTTTCCAACGTTTTTGGTTCATTTTCTTAAAATAAAGTTGTTAAAACACAAGGTATACCAAAAGATGGCACGCTTGCTCGGTAAAATCTCGAATGAAAAAATTGTGATAGCAGTTAGAAACGGAGTTATTTTTCTGGTGGGGTTGGGGTAAAAAAC
>JANRMR010200254.1:0-17186 GCA_025434825.1 Bergia sp. 'catenularis'
GTTATTTCTGCTGTTATTTATTATTTATTCGCATTTTTGTAAATTGTACCATCTCCACGAACCTTGCCAGCTGACTATCCATAGCCAGAGTAGCGCATGCTAAAGGTAATTATTTAAATTAAAGATTAAAGATTAAAGTTATATTACCAATTTATTATCAAAATTACAGTTTCCGAAAAAAACAAGAAAGTCTGCTGTACTGGTTGGCGAAAACTTGGAACTGTTAAACCTGAGGAGATGGTTTACAACGGCAAAGCAAATTCGCAGTTGTTTTGCTGAGGAAAATACCATAAATTAGGATTAACTTAACTGTTTAAACTGTACAAGCCGTTACTCTGTTGTGTTTCAAAGGATTCTGGCACTTCCACTGAATACAAAAACTTATTTGAGCTGAAGTCCATTTTATATAATGAACTGTTGCTGTAGGAGGTAAAATTCTCCATTTTGTTTTGGCCACAGTGTTCTTGCAAATCATTGATCATTTTCTTGTTGCTGATTGGTCAGAGAGCCAAGAACTCTGGTTGTGATTGGTTTATTCAATTGTCCGATTACAGGGTCTTGCAATTGGACAGTATCCGGTCAATGATTTTGCTGGCAGATAAATAATTAATAGAGTGTTGAATGAGCCAAACAGATTTGAGGAAATTATAATTTTTACAATAACAAAGCGTATAGGCGATACATAAACATGTAGACGTAATGGCAATAACAATTTGTTTTAATGCGTTTTTAACAAACATCGTAATGATTACAGGGCGTCATGAAACAAATATAGGAACAGAAACCTTAAGAGACTATCATGGCTGAACTTCCTGAGTTGATAATAGTAACTACACGCATTCTTTTTTCATAAGAATCAGAAACTTTACTTTTGAGCCTTGTGATTCTTAGCGGTGCTAGAGATTTCAGCCCCAAATGATTCTTCTGCGATTCTTAACGTATTTTTAAAGTTAGCCTAATTAAAGTACTCTTATAAAATGATTTTTAGACAAGTACTGATATGAATTATAAAGATACAGGGATAAGGTAAAGGACAACAGAGAATTTCAGAAATTAGAAATTTTTATTTGCATGAAACAAGTTGTAACGAACAATATTTACATGTATATTTTACTATTTACAAAAATATCGTCTGTGAAACGTGAGCAAAATAGTACGTCTTTTTTGTTCTTGTTATTGGATGCGGATTGAATACTTTATGTTTACAATAGAATGGCTTCACTTCGAGAAAAGGAGTAAAATGTACAATACTGAAACATTTTAGAAGTGTTGAGCAATACATGTAAAAGTGAGCCTGAGCATGATTCTTAGAAAATTCTTATTTTTCAGGGATTTTGAGCCTCGTGATTCTTATAAAAAAAGAATGAGTGTTATTGACAACATATTTTGGTCGGTAAGACACACACACATACACACATCAATACCATCACCTGCTATGAACCGATGAAAATGTCTTATATATTCATTCATAGACAGAGCGGAAAAACGGTGAACATGCTGTTTTGTCAGTTTGTTTGCGCAATGACAAAGATACGACACAGTTTAGAGTGTCTTTATTTTGCAACAATTGCCTTAAAAACAAATAAATTTGCATTGAATAGTTGAGAGAATATGAGGAACATGCTTGTTATTCTGTTGAACAAAAGATCATCTCTCCCAAAGTAGAAATTCCGCCTTCTTTTGATATTTTTGCCTTTGACCAAGTTAAACTTGTTTATTAAATTTGTGAATTAAATGGATGCTGGGCGTCCAAAAAAGTGACGAGAACATTTTTCTGCTCTGCCGAATTAGTATTGTGCGCTAGCGGACTACAAATCCTTTTCTCTGCTCTGACAGGGAGGCAATTGATTCTTTAAAACTTTCATTGTTATTCTCTCGGCGTGCTGCAAGTTTAAAACTAATTTTGCAACGCCATAGGAGAAAAAGATAATTGGCACTCCCCTGAAAGTGAACAACTTGAACTAAAATTTGATATTGCAATCAGTTAGCGACATCATCTAAGAAAGCAACAGTAAAATACTCCTCCTTTTTTCTTTATCCATCTGTGCTGCTTCCCATTCTGAATTCACTTTAATTACAAAACTTTCAAACATGATGTTACATAATGAAAACACTTATGCTATCAAAGCAATATACTTTCTTTTAAAAAGCGGAGCCGGGCATTATGTAAGAACGGAGTCCAAACCATACTCCCTAAAGCTTTTAAGAGCAGCAACAACAAAAATAACAACGATTTATCTAACCCATTTTTTCGAAATTTCGGAAAGATTACAAAGCTTAGAAATATATGAAAAGATTTAGGATCAGGAAGATGAGAACAAATTGTGAGGGCCTATCCAGAGTTACCAATATAAATAATTGACAATTTAGTTTGGTCGCTAAGATAAACGCACTCAAGACACTGTTGAGAAAGAGCTGCAATGACCTAAGATAGCAACAGATTATTTTAGATTGATTTTAATAGATGCATTTTAAACGTAATTCTTAAATTCGTCACTGCTTCATTGTAGTTATAGCACAGTAGAGTTCGTGGCTTCGCAGGCTCAGACACACTCATCAACTTCATTACTGACTGACCGTAGCTAACACGGTGGAATTCGCCTTCGCTAATTTGGTTTCGAGGAAGTTAGACAACAAGACCAACTAAAGCTCAGACACACTCATCAACTTTATTACTTATTAATCGTAGTTAACACAGTAGAGTTTGACTTCGCAAGCTTGGTTTCAAGGAATTTAAACAACGAGACCAACTAAAGCTCAGTCATTCTCATCAACTTCATTACCGGTTTTTAATCGGCGTATTTAACACAGTAGAGCTCGCCTTCGCTACTTTGGTTTCAACGAAGTTAGACAACAAGAGCAACGAAAGCTCAAACACACTCATCAACTTCATTATTTATTAATCGTAGTTAACACAGTAGAGTTTGACTTCGCAAGCTTGGTTTCAAGGAATTTAAACAACGAGACCATATAAAGCTCAGTCATTCTCATCAACTTCATTACCGGTTTTTAATCGTATTTAACACAGTAGAGCTCGCCTTCGCTAATTTGGTTTCAACGAAGTTAGACAACAAGAGCAACGAAAGCTCAAACACACTCATCAACTTCATTATACTTATTTATAGTAGTTCGCCTTCGCAAGCTTGGTTTCAGGGAAGCCTAGACAACGAGGCCGACACTCTCATCAACTTCATTACTTGTTATTGTAGTTAACAAAGTAGATCTAGAGCTCGCCTTTTCTAAGTTTAGTTTCAAATAATTTAAACCAGCATGCAAACTGTCCAACGAAAGCTGGGTCAAACCAAAAATATATGGGATTATAAGATCACTCATGCAGATTTTTAGCAGTGGGGATTTATTCCAAAATCTAGTACTTACTTTTTTTATTTTTATCTTGGTTTATAAACATGTCCTGATTAGAACGGACTGGTGTATATCATAACTCTTCTCTTTATTATTTTTTTAAACATTATTGTTGTCTCTCCGATGAGGTTTCAAAAACAAAAACCGTTTTACGTCTATACGCAATAACGGTAATGAAAAATTTCTGATATGAGGAAAATTAGGTTTGGTAGCTTGAACCACCATAATTCTCGAAAAAAATACTCACTGCATTTGTGTTCGCGCTGTAGCTTCCATAAGTGATGCTCTTGTTTGTGGGCAGAAAAGTTGAAAATCACTCGTATTTGCTCATCCTGGCCAAGATGTTGCCAGGACGGGCGAATTCGCGTGATCCCCAACTTTTCAGACAGTTATCCAAAAATCATACCTCAATTGCAAGACCACTGACAATCTCCTGTGTTAATCTGTGAATGTCTCAATGTAAAACTATTGTAATTTTTAGTTTTCTTTCCAGTTCAACTGAAAATGTTATTGATGCATCAATTTTTTTATTTGTTTTTCCGCCTCACCGGGACTACGAGTCTGCTCGTCAACTCAACATCCATTTTAATTTTGTTTTTGTATTTTTTTTGGTTGGTTTAAGGCAGGATGAAAGTTTCTAAAACTGAATTAAATTTTAAAAAATCAAGTTTTTAAGAAAGCGATATATAAATTGTTCAGGCTCGGGTTTTGTCTTTAGACAAGCAGGCGTTCCTAGCACTTTTTGATAAAAAGGTTCGTGCTATAAAACTTGGCAGGTGTGCGTTTTCCTTCGCTGCGAGAGACTGCTCCGTTGGCATGGCAGGTTCTTCAATTGTTATTGAGGACTTGGTTGTTGTGGAGACATACTTAATTGGACTATGGAAAGTCACCATCAATGGCGTGGAAGAGACACGTGGCGTATGAAGGATAAATTATCTTTTACCTCATTTTAAAATCTAAAACAAACTGTAATACGGAATTTGATGTTGTAACTCTTCAAAATTTCTTGATTGTCCAATATAAAAAAGTTGACACTTTATAAGTTTATTAGATGTAATTAAATTATTAATGTTGGTATAAATGCTTGAACTGAAATCTACTTAGCAGTACAGGATAGTTTAGTAAGCAACAACTGCTAATACGATTTTATATTTTGTATGAAACAAATTGTCTGTTTTATAGAATATGAACTACCTATAATGAAATCCACAAAGCTCTTGAGCTTTGGGAATACTAATATAAGTGAGTATTCCATCATTCTATAGTTGATATAAAATATTCAGTTATGAAATATTAAGCTTGTTTTCAATATTTTAAAAGTTTGTTATTACTATTCAGAGATCTAAAATGAGATAGTTAGGTAGCTAAATTGTGATAACCAAGGCGATGGGTTCAGTTAGCACTGTAAATTTTATTCTGTTAGTAATATTGGTTACCGGAGGGTCCGAAGTTGGTGGAGTTTGCTCACAACGCACTGGTTTTAAAACTGAATTCCTCGAGGATGGGATTCCAAATAAAGCGCTTTTTAACCACGTCTTTAAATCATTGACAAACGCCACTGACAAGGTGGAGTGCTTTCGAGCCTGCATGGACAACTGCCGTTGTATGTCTTATAACTTTCAAGAAAATCCGTCCGTTGATGGGACACAACTTTGTGAGCTCAACTCTGCTGATTCTAAAACTGACTCATTGGCATTGAAGATTCGCCCAGGATTTACATACTATGACATTCGTCCTATTTTCAACTCAGTGCAGGTAAAAATTCACTTTTTGTGGGGTTGTTTTTCAGACTATATATACAGGGTTTCACTTAGTAATAATATCGTTTCTTCAATCTATTCCCCCATAAAATGAGTCTTCACAGCCTAAAACTGCTTCTTGCGGCCCTTTCTATCAAGAGAGAGGATGCAGTATTTCACGATGTTGTATATTTTTTTAGATCCTTTTAGTTAGTCTATTATAACTAAAGTTGAATGACTGGTAAGTACAAGTGCGAGCAATTATAACCAACAGGAATGAGCCCGATAAAGAAATATTATAAAACTTTTTTGGCTTGTTTCAGTGCATAAACTGCAAAATGATCTTTTTTAAATATTTATATATATATATGTTTTTGTATATATGTTTTTGTATTATATCATTAAAACTAAAGGTTACAAAACAGCCTGAGCGGTGTTTTTATGGTTATCAGTCCGTCACTCTGTTAAAAACAGTCGGGCATCAACCATAAGTATTTTGAAATGTGGAAAGTTTTTAAACTGATCTAAATGATGGTAAGGACACTTGATTTATAATAGAGATTGAACTGAGTGGATTGCATTGTTGCAGTTTGGTCTGATTTCAATTCGAACGAGTGCCCAGCACAAGTTTAATTTGAAGTCACAAGTATGATTTTAGACCAAAAATTTCACGAAAAGAAGTTTGACAACAAATTTATTATACCCATTTTGAAATCAACTATAAGTTATTTAAGCCTATGTCATCCATGTTTTATTGTATTTTGCAGCAAGGAAGTGTCAAACTTTTCATTTCACTTTGTACATCCCTTTTTTTCCGCGTTCTTATTGGTTGTTTCAGCTTTTTTTGTTTTGTGATCGGTTTTTTAAAACAGTGCGATTAAAGACTCGGAATAGTGCAATTGCACATTCAGAACAGTGCACTGATTAATTCTGTAATCATTGCTCTTGGGAACCAATCAAAATGCAGGAATCACCAGTGATTTCAAAATGGTAATAATTAATCTTGAAATTTAGAATAGACTTGTCTCCCACCCATCGATTTTTATTTACGGGGTCCCGCACATTGTCAAATTGTTAAATTCCATACATATTGTTGTTTAAGACCGTGTTAGGAAATTTTTGTTTTCCCTGTTATTCACTGTTTTAAAATTCATCTAAAGAAGAAATGTCCAAGATTTGAATCGTGTAATCAAAAACAAAAGGTCTTAAGAAGGAAATTAAAAGGAGATTCTAAACTCCTCGTATATCACGGCAAGGTTTTGCAGGTGTTTAGAGAAAACTGTGTACTTTTTGCTTAAATCTTTCAAACATTTTTATCTGTATTAGCATCAGGGTGACGCCCAGTGTGGGGACCATTCATATCATAAGAAGTGCTGTCAGTCATCACCTTGTCAAAATGGTGGAGAATGCCGGGAAATTTCTAACCAGAAAAGGCGTCTGCAGTGCAGATGTACAGCAGGTTTCACAGGAGAATTATGCACCATCAAAGCCAAAAGTTGCCTGGACCACTTCAAGTATAATCGTTCAGCAACTCAAGGATTTTACGACATCCAAGATGACAATGGGGCAGCGTTCACCGTGTTCTGTGATTTCGATAAGTCAGCAAAATTTGCCTGGACTTTGGTGATGTCCTACAAACTCGGCAACAACGCTCAGTTCAAAACTTTTGCATTTTACAAAGATCACCCGGTGTCAGAGAACTCGCCAAATTGGGTGTCTTTTCGTTTTTCCAAGGCCCGGATGTTATCAATTCAGTCCCAGTCCTCCCACTGGCGCGCGACCTGTAACTACAACACTGACGGCCTTGTTCTCACTGATTACGTAAGATCGACATTCACCTACGTAGATCTGATGACGATGAACGAGTTAGCATGCAAAAAGATGGAATATGTCAACATCCGGGGCAGAGGATGCGACGAGTGCACAATTTGGTGTCATCAAAAAGATGCTCATACATTTTTTGTTGCAAGCTGATACGGGGAGTTCAGAAGTGTCCAAGATGGTCATGAAAAGTGCAGTTTTACGAATGCTGCGGGCGCTGTTACTTATGAAAATAATTTTGGTTATTACAATAATGTGAATAGTGTCCATCGCTGCTCTTCCAGTCAACTGTCAACAACCCAATACTGGTTTGGATCTGGCGTAAGATACTAAAGCTTGAACAGTTAGGTAACGCTCTCTGTCAGATGGCATTTTCACTTCTTCCATCTCATGAAGTACTATCAAACAACCTTTCTTAATTTAGCTAATTAATTATCGATTGACTTAAAATTTGGTATGCATGTACCATATTTGTTGATAGCTTTTAACCAATACTTTATTCAAATCTTCGTTGTAATTAATTTTGGTAGTTTTAATTAATTAAAATTAATCAATTAGGAACCACTCTCTGCTATTTCTCTGAGTACCTGTCTGAATCGAGAGCAGAGTACAAAGATCTACGCTTACGATTCAGTTTAAAAACATAATCAGAAGCCATAATTTTTCTTTAAAGGTGATAGTTATCTTTTTATTTGAGAATAGTTTCAACTTGAACATTGCAACAATATTTATTTTTAAACTGACTTAAAAAGATAGCCGAAAACTGCATGAGCATTGACTTCTCGCGTCAAAACCTGAAACATCCTTTCCCAATTAAAAAGGCATGGCCAAGGATTCTTGTTAAAAGTTTTCTAAAATCAGATTTTCAGGTTTTAACAAAGCTATAATAATTATACAGCACAACGAGTTCAGTCATACAATTATAAATCGAAACAAATCAGAATTTTTTTAACTGGGAAATAAGTGCAACACGTATTTTTATTGTATGTAAACGTTTGAAAATTGTTTTGTTTTGAAAGTATTGTAGTCAATACATTAAACACGCATCAAAAACCGGTGACATTGCACTGATGTTGGAAAAATGTAAAAACAACAAAATCTGGCTTCCAAAAATTATTTTGCTAACCTATTAATTCACACGCAGTTTATATATTTATGGCATTTTAATTTAATAGTATACAATTGCAAGCCTCTAAAATTTTGGTATTTAATCGAAGAATCTATAAATTCATCTGGTCTTCCATTAAAAAGCAACTTAAGATATCTGTATAGTAATCAGTATTAACCATTCCAACAGTTTCATTGTAACTAGACAAACTTTTTTCTTTACTGTTCGGTTTATTTTGATATATAATTTCATCGAGTTAATTGACTGTGTGATTGTGTGTGTGTCGAAAAGAGAGAGAGAGAGAGAGAGAGAGAGAGAGAGAGAGAGAATCAATGCATTACCGAACAATGAAATTATTTATATTAGTAACTATCTTAACAACGGATTGTCCAACTTAAACAGGCCCATGTGGTTTCGTTGAACGTCCTGCACTCCACTTCATTTCTACTTACTTTCTTTACTGTAAAATACAAAACTGTAAATCGTGGGATAAGTAAAAATTGTTGCTTGTTGTTAACTTATCACGCATTTTAGAATTCAAGGAAGACCCAGGGCGATAGCTTAAAAAAAAATGCAACTTCAGTATGACCACAACTATCACTCTTGTTTTGAAGTTACTAATCACTGTTGTTACCAGTTACCTCTCTCTCTTATTTTTATACGACGGACACGAGATCAGTAATTTGGTCGAAGCTCAGTGTTCTTAATGCTTTGGCAATTTCAGCCCAAGTTTACTCTTAAACTGTTTTTATCTCTGACATATTTTATGCAAAATAAAACGTACAGATGGGGTTGTCAGCGGTTTTGAACCTGAACCTCGGATTGTGAATAAGTTGATCGTAGATATTTAAGCAAATAATGAAATCGTCTGTGATCCTGCATAGGTTCGATCTAATGAAACTGGAACACTTATATAACTGACACCCGTTTAGTGTTCAGCTTAGATTATTTTTAAAAAGGACTTTGACCGCAAAGACCAGCATTATGATGAAATGAGCTATGCGAAAATAAAATAAACTGAAAAAGAAATCAAAAACAAAATCAATACAAGAAAAGATATCAAGATAAAATAAATCAAAAAGAAAAGAAAAGTTAATTGGCAAACAAACAGATGAAGAACGGTAGTTGAATACACGTATCAGAGACAAACGGTTAAAAATATCTCAACGATTCAAATATAGTCAGTCAAAGCAATATGGAAAAGCTATTTTCAAAAACAGATATATTTTGCTTTATATTTTGATTTCTAAATTATATACATTGAAATCAAACAATCTCTTCTGGGTTTGCTTATGTTATCCAGTCAATTTGCGAACTTAATCCGAATTTACTCTAAGATACTAGAACTCAAGTTCCCAAATGATAAACCCGGGAAAAAAACTTCCATCCAAGTTTTCAGTATATTATTTCCTTAACAAAAACGAAAGAAGTGTCGGAGATTCAAGTTAATTGAAGTTTTGCCCCCCGATGGGAAACAAATTCTAATCTTTACGAACTCCTTGTCCTGCGGTTGCGAGTGGTTCAATAAGCACAAAGCTGGTTCAGTGGCGAGTGAGATCAGATTCATCATATGCGAAAACAACGTTGAATTAAAGCGGACATGGTAAAAATGAACAATTGTGTTTTTTTATCTTTATTTAAAATCGTGGGCTATTAAAGTAGCCTTTGTCTACATATTGAAGCTAATAATTCAACTTTTCTTTCTGGTTAAACTTTAAAGACAAGCTGTGAATTCATTTATGATATTGAAGTTTCAAAAACTTTCTTGATGGTTTATCAACAAAGAACAAACAAAATGGTTCAACAGTGTCTTCTCTTGATGAAATATTAATCAATCTGTTGTCGACTTTACAAGATAAGAATATCCCACTCAGAATATGTACAAGAATAATTGTCATTCGAACTCTTTCTTCCTCAGTATATACATAATGAATGACAAAACATTGATAGTTTTGAAACAAGACAAAAGCACAGTTGCTAACGCTAAGAAAGTTATCTAAAGATACAAAATCAAACAAAAATATTCCGAAAGCTTGATGTAAACTTCCAAGGGAACATACAAAAAGTATCATTTTATTTTTCTTTGAAATTCAAATGCGATTGCATTAATTCTTGATGGTTTTAAAGCGTGCCTTAGCAAATAAAGCGTTGTCAATCTATTGTGTATTGAATTCTATACAATGGATGCTTATGAAACTGATAATTACTCAACCGATACATCACAGAGCTCTATTAAAAACCTTCACTTCACCGTGGCGTTAAATCTAAAAAATATCTCAATGTCAGTTATGTAGCTGTCTTCTGTAGTATTGAAGTATTCCCTTGAAAGAAGTGTAATTACGATTTAAATTATAACTGGTCTTACGATCTGCTGTTTTTCCGATATCAAACTTTTTTTCTTAGTGATACTCTTCATTGTGCTGTTTCAAATCAGTCTTTTTTGTGAAGCGCTTTTTGCATTTCTTGCACTGATACGGCAAATTGCCCGAGTGAGTGTGCATGTGGAATTTGAGATTGGACATTTTATTGAACGCGCGGTCGCACTTGGAACATTTGAATGGCTTTTCGCCCGTGTGTATCATGACGTGGTTACGCAAGTTCCCCTTCTGGTGAAAGCCTTTGCCGCAAATATCACACACAAAACTTTTCTCTTCACTGTGAGTTCGCATATGTGTCTTTAAAGTGGAAGAACGATTGAAACTCTTGTCACAAGAGGGGCACTTGTGCGGCTTCTTGTCCGTGTGGATAATTTTGTGGCGGCAAAGCGTGCTAGACAAGCGAAACCCCTTCCCGCAAATGTTGCACACAAAAGGCCGATTTTGTGTGTGGTCTGGCATTTTGAGATGGATGGACAACGTATATCTTGTTTTGAAGATTTTTCCGCATTGGTTACAGCGATAAACAACCCCGTCCAATTTTTCCTTCTTCCTTGATCTTTTCTCGTGTTCGTTTCTTTTTAACTCGTTCTTTCCATTTGCGTTCTGAAATTTTCCTTTCATCCCCGTCCTGTACTTAGTGCTTGCAACATTCCATTCAACTTGCGAAGCTGCCTCAAAACTCATTTGATTACGGACTCCGTTTTGTTGCTTGGATCTTCCATCTTCCATTGGAAAGCTGTAAAGGTGAGTATCTACTTCTCCTGGCGACGTATATCTTTCATAATTAATGACTTCATCTTTCGCAGCTTCGATACCGTTGTGCTCTCGCTTGACGATTATTTCTGCTCCAACCTCGGACGGATAGGTAAAGTTAAAAGGTTTTCTTGCATTGGAGCCCTCCACTCTGTTTTGTTGCATTATCCCAACCCGCTTTTCGCGTTGTCTAATCTTACCAATGCCGTTATCGCTAAGACCCAAGGATTTATCGTTTTCTGTAAATAAATCATAAAATGATACTTTGCTTAAAATGTTAAATGAACACACAACTCGAATTTACATTGATTCAAGTACTAAAGAAACGAAAAATTAGTGTATGTCAATAGAATGTGTAATGAACGTGACCAGCTCTCACCTCTGGGTCCTTTATATTGCTCAAAAGGTAAGGTATAGCTACCAAACACATCGTTGTTAAGATTTCTCTTCAGAAGAAACGATTTCGGCATGGCTAATAAATCTAATTCTATCTTCTTCGTAGGAATTATTTGGTCGACTATACACAGTGATACAGAGTTTAGGCCGTTTTCGGAGTTGGCTTCCGAGATTTAACTCGCTTAGGTGGCAGGTTGAAGCTGGAACTGAAAGTTGTTAGGAGTGTCAATCGCACTATCTTCCGTTGAACTGATGCAAGCTTGTCGGAGTTAATTTCTTAACAACTTCACATGGTATTAAGGGTAAATACAGTGCTTTGTCTTGGAATTGATATAGAGCAAAGGAGCCAATCAGAAGGCAAGGTTTGCTGTAAGCTGCAAACACATGGTGAATTATGTATGAACTGCGCATATGAAAGGGTAGGCACACACCTGCCATACAACAGACTAGAATAAACTCGTTTTTAAAACCCATTTTTGTCTAATGTTTTAAAAGCCGGAGGGCAGATCATCGGCAGTTGTTTAAAACGGTCATGCAGTCGAAAATCAGTAAATTCCCTGAGGTTTTGATCCCTTGCAGAAAGAATCAGCTCTTGATTAATCGTAACAATAAAGTATTCTGGTAGAGATTATTGCAGAGGGAGACAGTTTACAGAAGAATCGGCAGGGTGTCCGAAATGAACTTCCTTCTCTCCGCGGGACGTTGAAGGTGATTAACAACAAGGCTGGGTTATGCTTTGATGAAAAAGCTGCGATCTTTGTTCTACGTTTTCCGCTGTAATTAAGTCTCGTTATGTCAACTTCTTTTCTGCGCAATTCACTTGTTAGTTTTTGCGTGATTCGTGTTATGCAAAACCTAAAGAAAAAACTGAGAAATGTAATGATATCGAGTCTTTTCTTTAATTCGTCGATTCTACTTGGAAAACATGAGATTGTATATTTGTTTACAGCACGCGCCAAAACCGACTGTTTACTTTTTCGGTTAATGGAGAAGCAACTTTTTAGAAAAGAGCAGGTATATAAAGAAAGGGAATCTCGCACGGCACAATCAAAACAGAACAAAGCTATTTGAATGGAAGCTAGTGTCACCCGGTGATTTGTAATTGCTATCATACGGTGCAGTTGAAATTATGTTCCGGCGCACGAAGAAAATTTAGTACTATATACAAAAGATTTCACTGTTGGAATATACTGAACCTCGTGATTTCATATTTTTGAAAACATATTTTTAGAGCTGATCGATTCAGCGAAACTTCAAATATTTTTCTTCTCGTAGAAAGACACTCCGCGAAAGATTTTCTGCGACAGCTTGCATTTCAGGTTTTTTGGATGAAATTTTGTATAAACTGTTTACAATTGTGATCATTTACTAGATTTTTATTTTTTAGAAACTTCTTTACTAAGTAAAACAAAAAATCATTGTTTTCTACCTTGTCAAAACGTTCACTCTAGATATGTGGAAATATTAAACGGATCACTAGTCACAAAGAATAATTTAGTTTAGAACCAATGACTGACTCATGAGTTGCCCTTAGAGAAACTACATTCATTTCTTTTATACCTATTTTGACTAAAATACAAAATAAAAGCTGGCAGGGAAAGTTTGATGTCCAACTTCTCATATCACAGTTTCACCATGATTTATTTTTCCAGTAGTGTACTTTTTCACATTTTCTAGCCCTTCGAGACTTGTTATATGTAACCATATCGTTTCTACACTGTCAAGGAGACCATTTAGATGGGTACTATGTGAGACATGCGCACTGAGTAGCTTTGTTTTCACGAAAGTACGCCAGATTCCGTAGTGGAGACAAACCGAGGCAGAAAAATGCTTTTTTAGATTCAAATTCTAAGATCAAACATGCTGCACTAATCAACTGCACGAACTCAGAGTTTAAATTGAAAAGGAGATAATGAGTCTCTAAACATTTTCAATTTTAGTTTCTGTTTATTTAACGAAGTTCGATCAACTAAATTGTTGTATATTCAGGCATAGACTATGTATCAACACTCTTAAAACATCCCCGTCAACTTAGATGTGACATGACCACAGCCACTACACCAACATTTTGTTTAAAACTTACTGGAAACTAATTTGAAAATCAAATAGAACTGGGTTGACATTGAACTTTGACTCCGTGAAATTTCACTGCTTTTCCATTGCAGATTTACAAACTTTTATTTGTTTCTAGTTGATATGCTTCGGTAATAGAAACTTCAGTTGTGTTTTTAATCAATATTGAAAACAGTCACCAAGTTTAATTAATGTGAAGGAGGCACTGCTTCAAGTAATTTGGCTTTGTTTTATGTTTATAAGTTAACGACCTGCAGGTCAAAAATCTCGACCAGCGAGAAACGAAACAATCTCGTAATTTTGAGAGAGCAAGTTTGAACTCAAGACATCATACCAAACGAAAAGATCACAATAGACTCGGAATTCAAACTGCGCTCAACACTTAGAACAGTTTATAACAGCGAAACATTAAATAAAGCAAAACCTATCGAACATCACTGATATCCTACTTTGTCACTGAAACTTTTAAAATTAGTGGGTCTAGAAACAGCAACAAGAAAATACACACGTACCCCTTAAAAATCCCTTACAATCTTACAACTCTTTATTAACTGCAACCAGGTGAAATTCTCCAGTGAAAAGCGGAAAGCAAAGGCAAATGAATATTCTATCTTTTCTCCCACGTGTTGTTTTCTTTCTTTTTAAGTAAATTTTGCATCCCGCAGTGCATGAAAATTCTTTATCAAGCCACACGCCGCGCTTTGAGTCAAATGTTTGTTCAGTTCTCAGTGTTTGTAATAGACACTATAGTAATTGCTTGGGTCTGTTGCCACGCGAGCTGCTAGTTAACTTTCTCATAGGAAATATAGAATAGATGTTGATTTACACACCTTTTATCTATTTTAACTAAAATTGGTTCGCTGACAGCTTGGTCCTCCCTAACATTTGTATATGTTTTTTTCATGTTTTTCTACCAAAATGAACTGAAATTAAGTAAGCTACTGCCAACTGAGTAAACTGATTTCAAACCTTCTCAGGCAAGAAAGTCAAGGTAATTGTACACTTAAATACATGGAATAAATATTGAATTTAATCACGATAAGGTAGCATCGGATAACGTGAATGTTAGATGTAAGACATATGAACTCAAAGACTTTAATTTCAATACACAATCGAGGAAGATGATATGAAGATTTTATTTCTGAGCAACAAGAGCCATAAGTTATGAGCAGGTGATGTGCATAGTTTTATATATTATTCATTATTTGCTTCAGTTTGATGAATTTGGAAAATCAAATTGAAAGCGATAATGACAAAGCTATATATCTTTCTTTTCTGCGGCTACTTAGTCCTGTTGAAATGCAAATTTACTTCTAAACAATACCTCTTACTTGAGTGTGTTGAAAAACTAAGGAACACTTTTTTTCTACTTTTCCAAATGTGCGGTAAAGGGGGCACCACTCAATAGTTTGCATCACTTCTCCGGTAATGAGATTTTTTTGTTTTTATGGAACGTTTCACACTGTCATAATAATAAGGTACAAATGTAAACAAATAAAACAAAAATAATAAACTATCATATCTTTCAAAACATTTTAGAAGTTTAGCCCATTTCTCTTGTTTTAAACTGTCTTTCCATCGAGAAAAACTATTGTATTTTTGATCTGCAAACAGGAGCCAAAGCCCTGACGTGAAGTCGTGTGTTCATTTAGCACTTCTTCAAGAGATTTGCTTCATAAAAATTCACAGAATGGCCAAAGAATTAACGATGGAAAAATCACAAGATACTTGCAAGCTGTATATCAGAATAAAAAAAATGTTCTTCTCAAAAGACAGCATTTCGTATATCGATAAATTAGATCTAATTTTTTTCCGGGTAAGATTGGAAAAATTCTAGTCAAAATGACAGCCAATTACGATTGTTCTAGAAATGCCAGCAATTAATAATAGAAGTGGTCCGTCTATTTTTATTACCCTGGGAACCAAATGGACGGTAGCAGTGTGGACCTAAAGTACAAGGTCATTCTAGGAATGGACAGATCCTCAACACTGATCACGTGGATTTAACGGAACAACGATGGTCAATTCAAGCAAATAAATATACAGAAATATACATACACGAACAAAGATAAATATTAATCAAGTTTGAAATAATTTTCCTTTAGTCAATTTTTTACATAGATACGATTGAAGTTACAAGTCAATTTTCTCCAGCAATATTGGCTGCTGAAACATACAGGAAACAGAGCGTCATGGGCCAACGGGCACGCGACGATATGTCGGCCCGATTTGAGCCGTTAATTGGGTTTTACCAAAGATAACACCTGTTGTATAGCCTAGCCAATCAGAACTCGACATCCAATTACAGATAATCGGGCCAATTCACAAGGATATGTTGTAATGCAACAGAGTTTTTGAATGAGTACCGATTTTAGCCGATTCCATGCATCTCTTAGTGCGACAAATCCCAATGTGCAGATCTCAAAATTACTGGTTCGTGCGCTTACATTTCACACCAAAAATATTAAATATTTACTGAACAAACTGTTAAGCAGACCATATAAAAAAAAGCTATCATTTCAAGGTTTACGATTAAATATCGAAAGTACAATCGAGAAATAATTATGTGTCTCACGGCGTAATATTAAGGATATTTTCCCTTATTTTCACCCCGGCAATTTTTCAACAACTTTGGAAGTTTGAATTAATTATTAGAAAATTTATCGGATTTTTAGCTTTGTGCCGAAACGTCGCCGCACACGGAGATACATCATACATCACACATCATACATTTGCTTTAAATTTGGCAAGTTTCAGAAAGGGACAAAGTTATCAGCCGTGCTTTTTAACCACAGAAATAAAATTTAGCGTATCAACCAATTGCCATGCTCTTAACTGGTATGATAAAAGTGTTTGTTTTCCCATAAGATTATAGTTTACATTTGTGCTAATGGCGTAAAGTGTCAACA
The DNA here is from genome assembly GCA_025434825.1 of Bergia sp. 'catenularis'. NCBI lineage: Eukaryota > Metazoa > Cnidaria > Anthozoa > Zoantharia > Parazoanthidae > Bergia > Bergia sp. 'catenularis'. Next base: position 16,541 of record JANRMR010200254.1, read on the forward strand.
AAGATCGCACAGCCACTTTTACAATCATGCGCGGAACGCACGACTCTGATTGAAAACGAGGCTAAGCTACAGCTAGTTAACAATGGCATATTGTATGGAAAAAGCGGTAATCGTGGGAAGGAAATGCGCGTAGTAGCTTTCATGGAAAGTTTTTTGCTATGCTTAAGTTGCTTGAACAGAGAAGCAAGACACACATTCATTGTTTTTTTCTTGTATTTCAAGTGAAAACGAGAAAAAAAACTACATCAAAGACTTCTTCCGTCGAGAGATGAGTCATTAAACCGGTTTCAGTTGGGGACCGATCAAACACTAACGTAGCTCAACAGGCCTGATTTCACTTTGTTTTCAATCTTAACTATACAACTTTTATTCCAGCAATTCTTACTTTATTATTCCCCATCAGTTAAACCGCTTTTTCCTTTCTATAACTTTACTCAGTTTCCAGCATAACGCCTTCAAGTCTTGATCCGCGTGTGCACCGCCCCAACAGCTCGAGTACTGTCCAAAATTACTCTCTCCTTGCTGTATGTTCTTTCAAACCTGGCTAAACACCCTTAAGCTTGTCATCATCAGCACACCGTATCTATATTGTCCATGACACTTTGAAGCTTTTGTACGTTGCTTCTTTTGCTTTAGAAATTCATCA
>JANRMR010200365.1:12483-30201 GCA_025434825.1 Bergia sp. 'catenularis'
GGTAACGGTAATGGTCATGGTAACGGTAATTGTAATGATAATGGTCATGGTAACGGTAACGGTAACGGCAATGGTCATGGTAACGGTAACGGTAATTGTAATGGTAATGGTCATGGTAACGCTAATGGTAACTGTAATAGTAATGGTAATATTAAAAAAAACGGCAACTACAATGAAACAACAATGGCAGCGCTAGACCGGCAATAATTATGAAAAAATGATAATAACACCTGTACAGTACGCAAATGTTTATGTAAAAAAGTAAGTGATAAAAATCAACCGTGATCCATTTTACTTCAAATCCAGAATTCAGCTTGGTCGAGTCAAGCATTGATTACTTTATTGTAAGATACAGCAACGGTAACGTCACTGAAAACAGTAACGCCACTGATGTGGCTGCTTTTTGTGACACGCGGGAAAGTACATTTGTATTAAAATGATTATAACGCCAAAAAGTACTTTTATGTTATCACAATGTATTTTAGTTTCTTCTCCGCTGAACACTTTAATGTACTTTTAATTTCCATTATATTTAACTTTCCATTGTTTCTGTGCTAAGACAAGAAATTGAAATAAATGAAGACAACTAACATCAACGTAATTAATTTTACCCAGTCTTTTCTCTTCGGATGCTCCAGCCCCACTTCCTAGGATATCCAGCACTGATCGCCCCTTCGACTGCATCTTCTCATTTGCCTTGTCACGTGATGACAATTCAGTCTCGAGCTGCTGTAGGAACATTCTGAATCTGTTCTGTCTTTCGATTGAGTCTTCTAATGTCTGCTGAAAGTTTCTTTCGGCGTCATATCTGTGCATTTTAAATTTACTTTTAGTTGAAACTTTGGAAAACAACTGTAAGATAAAGCGCCAGCAAGGCAGAGAAAGTGTCAGAGTAGAGCAGATAACAAAGCAGAGCAGAGCAGAGCAAAACAAAACAAAACAAAGCAGAACAAAACAACAAAACAGAACAGAACAGAACAAAGCAAAATAAAACAGAACAAAACAAAACAAAACAAAACAGGACTGCAGAACACAGCCGACACAAATTTCATCCGGTTCTTTTGTTCCAAAACGAGGCAACGGAAATGGCGATGACTATAGTCCCATTGTGGCGAACTTAGAAATGTTGAAGAGGGTGTCCGCCATACAAGTGTCAAAAGTTTGAATTGAAGATCTCTTAAATAGCATTTCTCGCAGTCAATGCGTTTTAATTGTATTTAAAAATTTTGACAAGTCATACCACATTCACTGGTTCAAAATTTCAAAATTGCGGAACGATCCTCCCATTAGTTCCGAAAAAATTGTGAGCCTATTGAAATGACCTACTTTCCCTCCCTTAATAAATGATACGTCCTTAAGAAGGAGAGAAAATAAGTTGAAAAGAAAGAAAAAAATCAAGTGTGCCTACTACCTTTGCATTTTCATTTCTTCCATCTTTGCCTCTTGCTTCCTGAACTTGTTTCTCAGTTCCATGTGAGCCTTGTAGATTCGCCTGTTCGATTCCTCGTACATTTTCACTTGATTCGCAAGAATCCTGCTTTCTGTCTCCATGGAAACCATATTACATTTTACATTGCTCAGCTGCTCACTTAGTTTTACATTCTCTCTATTTTTCTCAATGAGGTCGTTATCAAGGATTCGAATTTCTTGTTTCATATTTTGAATCGTTCTCTCCTTGGCTTCGGCGATTTTCTTTTCACGGAAAAGACTTTCCTGTAATCTGGATATGATTTCTACGCTCTCCTTCAAGTCCCGTGGGTACTGTGGTTCAAAATCCATTTTTATTTCTTGTGGCGTTAATCTCTTGTAATCTGAGGAGTATTTTGGTCTTTCTCTTTGTACTGTTCTTAATCTTTCTTTATACAAATAACGATCATTTTCCTCTTTTTGATTCTTTGAGTCTTCACTTTTTGGCCAACAATAAACCTGGCGACTATTATTTTCCTGAAGAAGGTTCTCTCTCTCTGGTTCTTTACAAATCTGGTGCTTGTTGTATTTTGCTGGGTAAGAGTCCCTTTTGAGTAGCTCTCCAACTGTCTGATGACTGTTCGTCTCTCCTTGGTTGGATCCTTTCGCACTTGGTTCACTACAAACCTGCTGAGCCGTGTCTTTTTGTATCACCTCTTTCCCTTCTGGTTCTCTAAATATTTGGCCAAGAGTGCCCCCTTTTGGAACGAGCTCTGCTCTAACTGGCTCTCGAAAGGCCTGAAAAGTTCTGAGATCTGGATTCGGTTCAATCAAGTCTTTATTATTTGTGTCTTGTTGTGTTTTGAACACTCTTTGTCCTTCTCCACCAAATAACTGATAATTGTTATCCTTATTTGGAATAGACAATGAAGATCCTTGCGGAAGATAAAACTTTGGTTCTTTCTTAGCTTTGGCGCCTTCGTTAATGGCTTCCTTCTTAGGCCCCTTAAATATTTCACTTTCTGGCCCCTTGTTGTCCGCTGTATCGTCGTCACTGCTATGTTCCTTCGAAGGGCTGCCACGCCAGCAAAGGAAACGCTTGCCTTTTTTTGGAGAATTTGGTCCTTTTGCTTTGAACTGCACAATTACTTCACTAAAAGGTTTTGTGTTTGGTTTCTCTCTTGAGGAGACCCAGGTCCGACTGCGGTTAAACGGCGGTCGCGTGGGGCTGGTTCGTGAAAATTCCTCGGTAGTTTTGGCACGTCTGTGTTCTAAGGCGCCTGGTAGATCAAAGTGAACAGTTCGAAGGTGGGCCATACCTGAGGTCAAGAACATTTAAGATATCTATTAAACTGAGGATGTTAGTCATTAAAAAACCCTCTAGGATTGCCAACCTCATCCTTCTTCTTCTCATGAGTTTAATTTGATATCTGACACGATAATAATGATAATAATAAAAATAATAATATTAATAATGATAATGATAATGATGATGATGGTAATAATGATAATAATAATAATAACTTCTTATAGTATGTAATCTGCATGTTTTATATGCAAATGCCCGTATGCATTTTACAAACTACGAATAACAAAGTTAAAACACTAAATCTATACTTTACTAAGATTTACAACAATATGCTAGAATATTACTTTAAGAAAGTATAGCAAGTTTACAAAGACATGTTGAAATCGATTCTAATTTATACTAAAGACGTATTTAAAGAAAGAATTGTCTTTTTAAAAGTCACTTGAAAAATCACCAGGTACCTCGATCGCTCACGTTTGATATGACATCGTCAGTTATGTAGTGAACTGGGTATGCATTGTCGATGGCAGAAATGTTAATAATAATGATAATATAACGTATAACAGTTATAAAATTAAAATAAAATGATCAACTAGTTTATACTTTTTCATATTTCATAGTAACTCCAAAGTAGTTAATTCACAAGCTTGCGCCACAGCCACGTTTGTCTCCTGTAGTAAAGATGTTGTCTGACACATTATGAAGAGCCTAAGATTACCGGCACTCTTACAGTACATTCAACCTCCTGGACAAAACTGTGAACGAATAGAGCCTTAATTGATACCATTTTGTTTTCTTCTTATGTCCTCAATTTTCCAGCTACAATTCTAGGCTCTTAAACTCGCAATGTACGTCTGTCTGTATATGGTTACATCACATACGCTGTCCGTGTTCATAGAGACATAATACTAAAACGTATGGGCCAGGCTTCATAACAGTTTCAATTTTTGTTTGAGTTGTTGGAAGATTTGTTGGTGAATCAGACTGGATTATAAATATGACCGAGAATGAACAGGTTCAAAATGATCGACACTGAACTGACGAATATTTTTGGTTTAGTATGAAAGAAAAGAAATACAAATGAAATATTAAAACAATACTTGTTTTTAACCACATACTGCTTATACTTAAAACTGTTTGCAAATCGTAAACAAAAAGAACGTAAATAACCATTTCGGAATTATTATTTTCGACTGAACATGTTTGACTAATCAACATGCTTTGTTAGTTGCGAAGTGCAACCATTTTCTTGGTATCAATGCTATTTATATTCAAACTCACAAAAACATATATTTAAGGTTGAGGTTAAGATTGGTTTTACAAAAGCAACAGGAATTTTCACTTTAATTTAACATGTTTGCACGGAAACCGTACCAGCCTAAGACTAGACTGTATATTGAGGATAGTAATTGGAGGTTGGCCTTGAGTATAGTCTGTTTACCACCAAATGTTAGTTCTTCCGAAAACACTCACGTCACGGTACAATCATTTTAAAAAAGTCTTTAGAGTTGAAGACATATACATTGCAAGCTTACCTCTTGTTCTCTGATCTTTTGATATAACGAAATACAATATAAACGTCTTCCTCAAATTTTCTTAAATCTCGACAAAGCAAAACAAGTAAAAAGGAAAGGGACAAAACTGTGCATTCGTGTCATATTGTCTCAGCACCTGCCTTTGGCAAATCCTTCAACAAATAAAATATCAAATGCATAAATTTATTTTATTTATGCCATATAAAACTACGAAACGAAAATGTTTTGCGTTTCCATAGTCCCAAAATTAAATTACAAAACTTTCATAACGCAGTTTATACCATTGTTTTGTCTTTTTATACTGACAACGGCTACCAATATTGTACAGTTAAGTTTTACGCATCTATTAAAGTATTAAGGAGTTCTGCCGCTCGGATAGCTAGCTTTACATAACTAGGTAACCTAGTCAAGGCAAACCCTGCAACTCTTTATTCCTGAAGGTTGAACCAGCTATTAAATGTCTCGTGAAATATTTCAAAAAGTTTCTCTAATAAAGATTTAATAGTTTATGTTTATCGAAATTTTCATTTTTTACTCAGAAATAAGCGTTAAATCACTTACATTTAAAACTACTTCTACCTTTGTGAAGAGAAGAGAATGGAGCGAGTGGCCATTTTATTTGCTTGCTCCAGGCAGGTTTTCATAAAGTTGTCAAAGTAGGAAAGAACACTTTTAAAGGATATTAGTTGAGGTAGGAGAAATCGGATAATTTGTGCTCAGGCTTATGTCAATAATTTATTAAAAATTGTTCTGATTTAAAACGACACAACCAACCTTTTGTGTTTTATTTTCTCCTCTGTCTATTTTGCGCAACCATTTATGGTAGATTGTTATTCCAGAGTTGATAAAACCGACGCAATAAGTCAATGAAGTTGGTGAATTCTTTTGTGAAAAGTTATGTTGTGTATATATACCCTACATTGAATATTTCTCAATCTTCTTTAGAATATTAAATTTAAAAATTGACTTGTATGTATATACGTTTAAATTTAGCAAACAAGTCCTTCCCCCTTCGAAAGTAAAACCATCCATATAAAACGACCAAATCTTCCAGATCAAAAGTACTTCATCCGTAAAATACCTAAAAGTGTATATTTAACATGTGCCTTATTCAGTTTTCTTATGGCGCACAAGCCAAGTTACTCTACAAACAACAAGCAACTTAACCGTTATACAGACATACAGACATGATACAAATTATCGGAGAGACATGACCTTGATGCACTAGCGGACGAAACATATACACATTCTTTTCGGTTGACCAGATTTTGAAAACCAAATTACATAGCAACCCAAACTCGCTACTTTTCAAATTTCAGTCCCCTTTCTTCTTCCCACCGACAAAACTCACCTTATTATTAGCCATGTGAACAAGCCCTAATAACATGGAGCAAGACTAGCTTTCAGGATTTACTTTATAATAGCTTTGCGAAGCCTCTGAATACGTGCTCGGCAACTGAGAGAACAAACTGAAAAGAGCAAGCAAGGGTCTTTAATAATAAGACCTTTAAGAGTCTGGTGAAGCTTAAAACTCAGCACGACACCTTGGCAAAATAAGCAATCATAAACAAGGTATTTTAAACTTGCTACAGGTGTTTGTATCCCTTTTGTTCACGACATTCAAAACAAGAGGGCAAACAGTGGAGATGTTTATGGTTCTTGTTCAGTGGCCTACAAAGGAATGCAAGATTGTTTCTGTGTTTAAAGAATTATAGAACTGGTGTGAGCTAAAAAAGGCCACTCACATGGCATTGTTGTCATAGAGACCATTTTCTGTTCACTACGTTTCTGTTGTTACTTTCGCCAAACTTCTTCCAATCCAGAATCTAAGTAAGGTTTTTCAAGTTTAACGTGGTTGTAATTCTCGCTGTCAATTGAAAAATCCGCTACAATGAATGCCTCTGCATATATATATATATTTATATATATAAGCAAAGACAATATTTGCGTTGTTCTTCCTTTGTCGCCTTTTGAAAGTTTTAATTATGGCTCAACTCGACGTTTACACTATTGATATTTGGAACGGCATAAAAATATTCATGTTACAAACTGTACAAGTATCACAGTGTTATATGTTTGCACAATACAAACACATTTGGAAAAAAAGAGACTCGAGTATAAACAAAATTTCACGATTCTGGTTGTTCTTGTTGAACGCAGGCTGCTCGTTTTAATATAATGAGGCATCGGCAGTAGTCGACATATTAAAACCATGACACAGCCCTTTGTTGTACCTCTGGATACATATAGATTGAACTAGCATCCAAAATGGCCGTCCCCAACGATATAACACCCTTGGACATATGGTACAAGCATCAAGTTGTTCTTAATTTATGCATAAATTAACTTTTAAAAATTTGGGTTAACTAAAATAGTTAATTTATGCATAAATTTAGAGCAACTTGATGCTGAATGTGGCAAGAAATTAATAACAATCCTCTGTTTAGTTGTTTTAAAAAAGCGAAAAATTTGCGCTCTTGCCTCTTGCTAATTTTAACATGCTCTTCCCAACAGTGTGGATAGTTTCTGATTACCCTTAGAAAAAACCTTGACCTCGTCCATCGCATATCCACTATCTCGTATTTCCACTACCTGTATTTGAATTATCTCGCCACAAGAAGTTCCGGTGTCTAATCAAGAGTTTATTACAAAACGATAATTGAGTAATACACGAGAGTATTCACCCCTGATATCCTCTTGTGCCCCCACCAGTGAATATAATTGCTCTCAACTCAAATCAGAGGCAAGGACTTATCTTCTTTCATAGTTGGAAATAGCTGCCCACGGGGCTGTACTGTGTGTACAAATTAATCAATTATTTTTTCTTGTTTTGTTGTTGTTATTGTAGATCATAGTTTTTTTTTTATCCAACTTATTGTAATGTATTAGTAGATAGTTGATAGATGTAGGCAGTTGTATGTTAGCAGGAATGTTAAATGTTTTAAAATTACACGTAAACAAAGTTTTTATTTTTTATTACTATTATTATTATTATTATTTATCATCAACAGTTGCCCAGTCTTCAAGAAGAACAAATGAATTCTAGTTTTATATTTGTTTCATTGACTGTCCAAATTGAGTAAGAGCATTTTAAGAAACAATCATAACATATAACATCTCAATTAGTTCAAGAAAATCAATTAAATGGCAATTTTACGGCTATTTTATAAAAGTTTCAGAAATGCAAAAGAAAATTAGTTTTAAATTTAAAGGACTACTAGGGTTAAATATATATATCTATAAATATATCTATAAGAACTTCAAAATATAGCCAATAACTGGAAATTATGGTAAATATTTAAACTGTGTTTCCAAAAACATCCGTTTATTATTCTATATTTATTTTAACAATTAAGATAACCATTCAAACCGTTTGTGAACTTCTCATATTTTATTCTAATACCGCTTTTGGTTTCCAATCAAGTTTTATGTTTTCCCAATTTCCTCAACAATGACCCAAGCAGGATAAACAATTTAAAAACCTATTTTGTATTTTAGCAAAGCGTTTGCATTAATTGCCCTACGTATCTGGGTGATACAAAGGTACAGGATTGGCTCGGGGAAGCAAAGCATCCATTTTGTGGTCATAAAACATGTAATACTGTCACCGTAAATTAAATTAGTTATCGATTGAGGAAAAAGAATTCCGAAATCAGCTTGGCACGTAGGCGGACGTTGATTTAAAAACAATTTAAAACTTGCAATTATGAACATAGGACATGGGCATTGAATTAGACATCAAACTGTGCTTCACTCATTGGTATCTCTAGGAACGCTTTGCTTTTTAAAAATGTTAAGATAGAAATCTGAAGATATTTTAGTATTTATAAAAAGAAGTTTAATGAAGTCTCAAAGGAGCGATCATTTCCTTAAGCCTGGAGGCTATGTGATTTCCTTGAACAATGGTAAATACTCTTGTTATATCCAAGTCTATTGCCGTGCAAAAGCTTCAAACAAACCACGCAATATAACAGAGGTTCATGCCATTATTATGTAATTCAACATATTTTAGACAGAATATAGTCAACTTTCAAGACTTATGCTTCATATGACCTATTTGATATTCTGATTACTGTAGAGACAAGAAAACACTAAGCGGAATAAGTTCATATAAAACAGTTACTGAACCTCAACTGTACGTCCAGGTTTCTGAAATGAAATATTGAAGTGCGGAAGAAATTATCTTAAGTATCCGACAAAAACATCCCCAGGACAAACCTGATAAGGTATTTTATTTATTTTCAAGTCTCAAGCAGTTCCTTTTAGATGATAACTTTCAATGATTATGCTTCAAGTAAGCTTTCTAAGGCCGTCTGAATTACTTTTGTCTCAAAAGCGACGTCTACCAAGAATTGACCTTAAAGAGATGTTTATCGCTGTTAAAACCCTTCACTCGCCGGTGACCAACAGCTCTCTAAATAGTGCACATGTAGTCTAACCTCTTATCATTGCATTGCGTTTAGACACTTACATAACAATTATAAATTGCTTTGCAAACCGTCCAAGTTGAGACTTGGTTACACACGCGTGCAATCTAAAAAATGCATGTTTTACAATAAAGGAAGACTTCATTTTCTAAACTCTCAGCGAAGTGCGCACAACTAAGTTTGCTGCAAGCTCTAGTAATGGATCATCTTTTTAAATGAAAAACGCACACTTTATATATATTTCGGTGAGCATTGGAGTTTTTGTGTTGCGACATTTTAGCTTTGTAGTCGGACATTTTAAGACAATTTGGCAGCTTTTCACATGCAATTCTAACGCTGTCGCACAGCTGCAATACTTTACTTGAATGTAAACAAATTTCACTACAGCTAATATATTTTTTAAATAAAACATTAAGGCGAGTGTTGTGCAAGTAATTACCATGTACTTACCTCGATGACCTCGCTAGCATTCTTGCGAGAACCACAACGATATATAAATCCAGAATACCTCACACGCAGGTGAAATGGACGACGAACCAAAAACACGCAAAGCGCGCGAAGAATGGGTTAGTCTAAAATTTCGTAGCAAGAATTGTTTTGCATTTTCTGACGGCATGCGGTATCATAGTGACGCTTGATTAGTTTGTTGTGAACTGAATGTACGTAACAAAAGCCTAAAAATACGCATGTAAATCGAACTCCATACCATATGTTATAGAACGGTAACAGATCGATCCAAAATAGGTGTTTGTCCGGTTGATTGGTGGAAAGATCAGATAACAATAAATCAATAAAATGATTCTCATGTTATAAAATGCGTGTTCTAATTTTGCAAAGGTTGAGTAGTTTAAAGACTGAGTTTCATGCCTCGTGGAGTTCGCAATTTACCCGCCACATGAATGATTAGCTATGCGTCAACTTCTCATGAGAGATATCTTTCCTGTTGGCCGGAGATCAAAACTTTATCCAGCCGAGTATTTATAGATTTGAGTTTGCTAGTTTACAGTCAAATCTTAAACTTTATTTTCCAGTTAACTGTCTTTTATCGCATGGGCTTACCGTCAGAATGAATGTTCCTTAAAAATATTACAAACAAAAAGGTGCCAAAACACTGAAGAAAACCTCTGGGGAATTTAATTTCAAATGTTTTGTTTAATTTAAATCATACAGTCCACGGTACTTTCAGGACAAAATGACGAACACACACTAAATAGTGTTAGAAATTTCATTTTAAAAAAACTTTGGCAAATATGAATCTAATAAGTTGGGACTTGATTTAGCAAAAACAAAGAAAGTTTTGAGTAACTTTTAATCCAGTTGCAGAAAACCCATAGAATGACCTTTCGTTTTAATTAGTTGTAGAAAACTTTTCGTATTAATAAAAGAGTAGAAGCGTGAAAATGGTTTATCATTGTTCAAAAGCTTATGATTTTTATATAACTTTTCATGTTTGATAATATAACACGACAAAACTTTAAGCCTTTTGTTATTATTTTTCTTATAAACCGCGCAGGCCAGCAAGGTTTTGCTAATGAGAGTAACCTATATGTTTTCAAATACACGCTGCTTTTGTCTGCAGGTGTCACCAAGGTGTCACCGAAGACGCTTTCAAGCTCCACCACAGGCTACCCAGTCTTACATTTATAATTGGAGTCATTGTAGAGTGCACATAACCAACTGGTTTGTAAGACAAAAGCATTGCCTTCAACTTTGAAATAATGTTCACGCATTAGACACTTGGTTCCAGTTCACACTATTGTTCAAGTTTATTCTGCCATTATATTTCCATTTCGTACATATGCGGTGTCAATTTGGGGAAATATGAATAAAACTATATTCTACGTTTAATGTTATTACAAAACAAAAAGCTGTTCGGATAACTTTTTCTTATTTCCATGCACATACATTACTCTCCTTTAAGGAGCTTTTAAAAACTTCCTTTAATTAGCCTTATGACATTTTTAGCCTACTATATCCTGCCTGTTTCAGCCAGTATAGTCAATGTAGTCTTCATGATAAGTTCAAAGTGTTTTTTGCCTCTGTAAACAGCAGACACCAGAACAGAACTCTAGCTTCGAAAGGAACTTAAGCTCTGCCATATGCCGGTAGTAATTATGGAAAGTTTAATATCAGATTTGTGGTCCTCAAGTTTGGAATAGTATCAATGACGATTCTTTTAAATGTGGCCTCACTGTTTACTCCTCTAAACAAAAGCTTAAGAGACATTCGATAAACCTTTAATTGTTGTGTGTGTCTGCATGTGAATGCCTTTTTATGTTATTATCAGTTTTTTTTTCTGTTCTTCAAATAATTTTTTCAGTCTTTCTCATTTAGATCCTATCTTTATTAGTGTTCACCTTTCTCGATTTGCCTTCATGGTTACTGTAGGAAACCTTCACCTTCCATCCATGTAATGCCTCATTTAGTTCACTTATAGTTATCATTATTATTATTATTATTACTATTATTATTGTTGTTGAGATCAGTCTTTTAGTGTCAATAAACTGTGTCGTTGTTGTTCTAATTTGATGAAGATTTAAGACTTTTTGAGATGAGTTTCGATCAGACCTAGCTACAAGAAGCTTGGCAAGTTTTCAGCAGTCAGTTTTCAACCTTTTGGTTAGCAACGTTTTGGTTTTCGAGCAACTTTGATTACAAAAACAACTTAAGGCGTTTTGTAAAAAACTTCTAATAATTCTGTAGCAAATTCTCAATATTTTCCAAAATGTAAGTGTAATAATAATAGATACTAAGTATGTACTGATCTGTGTGATCACCACTTTGACAATAAAATTGACAAATAGTAGATTAGATCCGTAATGTTTCTATCTGGGACACCAGCAACTATGAAATCAAACAACTTAGGCTTTAGTCAGAAATGTTCTTTTGTAGTAAAGCGATATTAAAAAGACTCACGAGCAACAATGTAGAAGTTTAGAATAATGAACAACTTTTGGGCACTTTGAGGATGTTTGAGAGAAGTTTTTAATGAAATTGAAAGCAACGTAACAAGCTGTTGGGTATCTTATTGAACCTAGTTTGTGGCAACTTTTGGGCGACTCAGTTACAACAAATTAATAACGTTTCGGTAACTTTTTTTATTAACCGGCTTTACCTTGTGTCTTAGCCTAGTTTAGGTTCGGGGTTCAAATTAGACACAGAGACAACTTAACAACACAAAAGACGCGGACTGAGTTGAAACAAGAGAAGTTTTTTCAACATTTCAGTATGCGTTTCGAGAACAGCTCAAGTTAATCCCATATGAAGTTTTATGAATCGACTGGCCATATAATCTGCAAAGGTAAAGGTAAATGTAAAGGTAGCTCTTATTTAACGTCGGTAGTTCCGTCAGCTCCTAGAGCTGCTATCAATGGAAGTCGACGGTGCGCACTTTACCCCCCCCCCCTCTGTCAGTACTCCGCTTTACGGGTATTTAAAGATAAAGCTACACAGATCAGAAGAAAGTCGAAGCAGACGTTGCCACCGAGAGCTGAACTGGAGACCTTCAGCTCCGAAGGCCGCGCCCTAACGGACTGAGCTACGACTGCTCCTGGCTGCACTTATCTATACTCAAATAATTGGGTACAACCGCTCGATTTTGGATTTTCAGCAGGGAACTTGGCAAGTTACTGTGAGAAAATATCAGGGGCACACGTGACCTTTCCTTTCAAAATACATTGAAAATAGGCATGTGCAGAATCAGTTCACTCCGATCGGCCAGAGCAGAAGAGAAATGAATATCATTCCTTAGTAACAAAACCTGGCAGAACTCAAACTTAAACTTTTGTTGTTAAGAGATTGAAGAAAACGCGATTTTCCCTTCTATTAATCTAGCTATATAATGAAAACAGAAATAAAATCTCTCTCACATATCTTTTCTATCACCCAAATGATTCTTTTCTGAAAAGGACAGTATTTAAAATGCAACAATTACGCGAACTTTGTCATTAAACAAAATGCTTACTGTACTGCCATGAGAGAAATTCAATAGTCAGGTCATACGTCTGTGCATTGATACGAGATAATAGACCACCAAGCTAGCTTTCATGAAAAAATTAATCCCCTTTTTATAAAAAAAGATCTGCTCTGTTGATCCTTAGACTAGATTACATCGAGGTTAATACCGGTGAGAACGTCGCGAGCCGAATTAAGTATATTAATTAGTTGGAGGCAGAAGTCAGAATAATTGTGTTTTGAAAAATTAAATTTATATTGCGTACCGTTTCAAGTGAGACCATTTTGTGAAAGTTGCAGATAAAGAAGAGGCTGTTACTAAGCAACCAACGTCTACGTTAATGTCACATCTCCAGGACCTGAACTCGGGGTATTACTTCGTAATGTCACATCTCCAGGACCTGAACTCGGGGGATTACTTCGTAATGTTAAAGCAATAAAAAAAATAACATTTGTGAATTCTTAGCAGAGGCCAAGATTGACAACTGCTATGACAAAAACAAAGAGCTGTGTGCGATTGTTTGACAACTTTTGCTTGCATATCTTAGCACTGAATCCTTCAATATTAGATATCCTATGTTAGGACACAGCACGAGTTCAGTTCGTTTCAATTCACTCAAAACACACAAAAGGAGTCCCGTGAAGACTAAAACCTGGTTTGCTTGCTTAATATTTATGTTAAAATATATACTAGAAACAATTTCTGCGTGTTTCTTCAGGGATAAAAGAGAGCAGAAATCTGTGCCAACAACTTTCCTAGCTTCTTAGACATGTAGGACAACAGTTTCAAAACTTCAATAAAATAAAACTGTAACAAATCAATAAATATATCATTATCGTTCACCGAATTGTATTGTCAGCTTGGGCGAACCCCACTTCCAGCTTAAGAATGAAGCACAATAATAAGGAGTATCAACTGTGAAGCTCAACTGACAACATTTTGTCGTTCCGAAGGCCACGCCATGCGTTCAAAAATGTGTTCTATCAGATGCAACAACGATGTCGAGGCTTAGAAACATACCTGAGTTGGATTGAGATCTGCAGACTGACATTAAAGAAGTTTAACTCCTTCCTGTTATGAAAATTCAGCCTTCAAACCAATCTTTACTGCCTTCTTTCCTCCTCGCGGACACAGTTTAATGTCTCGCTCGAACATAAACAAATTAAGTGAATAGTTTATTAATCTTGTTGATTTTGAATGTGCCAGCTATCTGTAGCAGGTTTACCCGCAAACACTGGTGTCAACAAAGTTTCCTGTTTGAAAGAGGTTTTAACCAAACAAGGTTTTCATGATACTCAGCCTCAGGCTTAGGGCATGAAAACTTTATGCGATAGATCACCCCTCTGTTCAGTATTATGGCATTTCCACTATATTTACTGTTTAATACTTCATCATCAAGATGAAAGGGTTTTTATAAAGAGTTTTTGAAAGGTAAATATGTATCAAAGGGTAACATAAACAAAAATTAAGGCGTGTAAGATTGATTTCGTTGGTTCCGTCAAGAGGTTTAATTAAAAAGCAAACGGAGTGAGATAAAACCAAACACAATAGGTCTAGAACATAACATACATGCACGACAGCTCCTTAACACGAGACCGATTGATGATTGCATCTAAATCTGAGCTTTAATAAACTTTATGCAAATTTGTTTTCCAACCATTTTTTTTAAAAAAATAAGAAAACCCAAGTTGTCAGCGAGAGACTTTTCAATATTTTTCTGAAAGTCTTACCGTGGAAAAGCAAAACTCATGTAAATCATACTACAAACTAAGAAAAATGGGGGAAAATTGGGTGTTTATGGACCTTCGGAGGCTGGGCTAGCAAGGATCTTGAAAAATAGTTATCGAGTACTGTCTTTGAAGGCAAAAATGTTGAAACAAAACAATATCAAACTTAGATAGGTAAGCGGTTTTGCGACGTCCTGAGAACGAAAATGACATTCGTTAAAAACTTACTGATTAAACAGCTGTTTTAACTGTGGCGATTTTAGCTTTTAGAAATTTTTAAAAATCTTGATTGAAATTAGTGTGTAAAAACTGAGCAGAAATAATCTGAGTTATCAATGCTGATATCAGCTTTAGTTGGTTTTCTGCTATTACTCTTGCAGTCAAGCAATCAAATAGTAGTTGAATAGTCAAACTGCTTATAAGGTTTGGTTTGTCACGGGGTATATGTAAATATATATATATACATATATATATTGATGCGTACTGTAGTGTTTTCGAATAAAAATATGTAAAGTGACTTGAATGATTTAGAAAGAGTTTGACTTCACCAACAAACACTATTGATATTATCTGTTCTGGCTGACCTCAAAGTAGTCAGATAAACGTGAGTATAAAGAATGTAAATCTTGCGTTATCGATACGTCAAAAATGAATAGCTATTTTCACTTTTAAAACTTCAATACAAAACAATTCTCGTTCTCGAAAAAGGATAACTTTGCAAAAGCTGCGTTCGAATATTTCAAAAATAGCTGACCACTGTGGTTTCTGTTTTAAAAATTGATGTAGTGAGATGCGCGTATAAATGTTTTTCTTGAAAATAATTTTTAAAACACTACGATTTTAGATCATGTATCCCAACACCTATATGCAAAACAAGTTTTTGTTATGAAGGTATTGAGCCACGAATTAATTAGTGCTAGAAACCACACGCAAAGATCCTATTTACATGAGTTTTTTAATATCAAGTAAGACACTTTGAACATGACGGTGACTGTTTCAATTCGTTCTCAAAATCAAAATAAATGCACGCATATTATCTTTTTTTCATATCATAACATAACGGCGTGCTAATATGGAATGGTTTTGACGTTAGTGAAATGTCTCTTTTAATTGTATGCAATATTTTTCATGGATTACAGTAACTGTTAATTAGTAATATTGGGTGTGAACATGCACTTTATTTATATTTCAGCTTTGGTCTTCCATTACTTTGAGTAAACTTCACAGTGTATGAACTGAATTGTTTGGCAGAGAACATTGCAATGCACGAAATCTGAGCATTTGCCATATAAATAAGGTTATTTCTTTCTACTGGATGTAATAGTACTTGAATGTATATTCTGACCAACAACGGTTGATATATTATGTTTATCGATTTAAGATTGGGTGCCAGTATCTGCTTTAACACATTATATTATATACTCACATTTCAAGTTGATTTCATAATGGCTTTGGGTCTCGTCGTCCGTTCTCTCGACTGAAAGGACAACTTTCGTCCCACAAAACCCATTTATCTAAACTAAGCTCTCCTCACGTTTTACGACACAAGAGAATTGGGCTGATGCCGACACAAATCCTGATCTGTGATAGCCTCGACACTTTGCATGCAATACTACAAGCAAAATCTCATTTCTCCACTATAAACACTTTCAGGCAGCTTTTAGGATCTCGCAGGACAATGAACCACTTGACAGCAAACGTGAAGTGAATTTCCGTGAATGGGGCCGATTACAAAGTTCCACATGTACTGTTTGTTAATTTTTCTCTCGGACTTTTGAAGCTGTCAATCATGCAAATCGTAATGTTAACCGGAAAAAGAATTGTACTGGCCTGTATAATATAAACGTTTAATAGATGCATAATACAATAACGTTTCCACAATAGCAAAAACATTAGTTTGGATTTTAGGTGTACAGCTGTAATTTTGAGACAAATTAACCAGATGGGGCTCATATATATTTTGTTTCTGTTTATTAAAAACTCACCAATATAAAACATTACTGTTCCACATTGATTAGTTCATGTATAAACTTTCAGTTTCCTGACGTACTTTTCGGCAACGCGATTGTGTATACGTTATTTCTCGCTTCTTTCATGTTTATGGTTTCAAAAACACAGCTGTCATTTGGCTATTTATTATTTCATCAGCCTTCCCTACCCCAAATCAATCCCTAAACAGTGTTTATTCATAACTTTGACGAAGCGCTAACGGTCAAATCGTAAGCTTTATCCAACCATTTGGCGAAAAACATTTCATATCAACTTTTTGTTAATTAAGCTACATATTTATTCTATTTTAGCTAGCATGGGCTACTGTGCCTCATTCCCGAAAAATCTACACATAATTTTTATCACAATACCTAAAACAAAAATATGAGACAATATTTATCTTTGTTTCACAATATTTGCTTTTAACAAATCTCTGACAAACAATAATTCACCGAAGAAAATTTTAATGAAGCAATATTTATTGAGAGCTCAGTGAAACAATAGTTCAAAGCCATTATAAATTTTTTAGTAATTCCTGAGTATAGATTCTTTAAAGCTTGTGTTGCTGTCGGTCTCGTTTGTGGGCGGAAAAGTCAGGAATAGCACGGATTCGCTCATTCTGGCGCCATATTGGACGTGACTGGAGAGAGAGAGAGACGAGGAGAGGGGGGGAGGGGGGGGGGGGGGCAGAAAAATGGAGAATAGCAGCATTATTTAATTCACTTTCCCTTTTTTTATTTTAGCCGGAAAGCATTTCCCTTTCGTAATACGTGTGCATCCACAATTTAAAGATTTACATTCATTTTTTTTTCAGTATTTCTCCAGGCTTTTTTTATACAAATGTGTGTGCATTAAATATTATCACTTACGTTAAATCCATCGGTTTTCACACGGTCTCTTACTGTTTTTGAAACGACAATTAATTGACACGCTGTTATAAGGCCCAGAATAAATAACAACGAAACCCATGCACAGTAGTCTCTTGTAGTAGGAAGGTTGGGTTAGTTTGGCGTATCGTAAAAGCTCTGTTAAGCCACCAAGGGATTGTTTAATTTCGTTTGCCTTCTGAAAGGAAGGGGAGGGAGGGGGAGATATTAGAGAGGAGGGGATTAATAGAGAGAGGGAGTTATATTATTGAAAGCTATTATAAACGGCCTGAAATGGAACTTATTGCACCTGCTGCCGCAGAATGCACGAGTCTAATAGCCCTTTTCACGGTTCCTGAAAGGTAACCAAGCCTTGTCTGGCTCCGAGGCGAACGTTAACCTTACATGGTTAGAGATGTGAAACTGATTAGCATAATAATATCACTGATTTGTATGTCAAAGGCACGGAGGGTTTGTATTAATGCCAAGTCAACCTTCGCCTC
>JANRMR010200366.1:5497-18899 GCA_025434825.1 Bergia sp. 'catenularis'
AGGAGGAGGAGGAGGGCATAAGGAGGAGGAATAGGAGGAGTGTATGAGGAGGAGGAGGAGGAGAAGTAGGAGTAGGAGGAGTGTATGAGGAGGAGGAGGAATAGGAGGAGTGTATGAGGAGGAGGAAGAAGGTATGAGGAGGAGGAGGAGAGCATGAGGAGGAGGAGGATTAGGAGGAGTGGAGGAGGAGGAGGAGGAATAGGAGGAGTGTATGAGAAGGAGGAGGAGGGGGAGGAGGAGGAATAGGAGGAGTGTACGAGAAGGAGGAGGAGGGGGAGGAGGAGGAATAGGAGGAGTGTATGAGGAGGAAGAAGGTATGAGGAGGAGGAGGAGGAGGTCATGAGGGTATGTGGTGGTGGTGGTGTGTGTATGGTGGTGTTGTTTATGGTCATGGTGATGGTGTGTGTGTGCATTTTGTTTTGGTTGACACATACAAATGATTCTCAGTTCATTTGAATTAATAACTTAAAGTGACTTTCAGCAGGTGGTTCTATTGTTCTATAAACTTTATCAACAAAAGGCTCAACCAAAGTTCTGTAAAGTAGGAATTTGCATACGGTATATGACCTTAACAAAAACTCAACCAACTGTAAAGTGGGAACTTGTGTATCAGTTAGTTAAAGAAACAATGATTGAACATTTCCAGTATTTGTTGAATTTCCAAACAAATAAAGGTAATGGAAAGAACGAAATCTAAAAGCTTGATGTTAGAGATTGAAACAATGACATCATCCTTAGATAATTTTTACTATACTACTTGCCCATTGGACATGTAATTACATAAAAGGACATGCAGGCCCATTAAAACCCTAATTAAGTGAACCTCGACATAACGAAAACGCCTATTTACATTATGTAATTATGCTCTTTTCATCCTGCAGTTCCTAAGCTGGTGCATTTCCTGCAAATCCAAATAGACTGGATCAAACTGTTATCCTGACAATTTCTCCCATTTTATACATGTAGTTCTAGTTCACAAGAATTAAGGCACAGTTTTTTATTTCATTTAAATTCTGCATGCTTAACATCTGAAATTTAATATTTATATCTTCGCTAAAACAAGTACAGTATCAGCCAGATGAAATCTTACGTTGACCCGAGGGATTGACCCGTGGGCGCATTGGGTTTCATCTGGCTGCTATTGTAGGCAATAGAGTGAAATTTATTGGCTCCACCTTTATTTAATTAGAAAAACATGGTTGAACAGTCTTGGGGTAGTTCAATAATTTGAAACTTCGTCGAAAATGTGAATATTACAATGTTAGCTCAGTCAATGAGATCTCAGACTGCTAACTTGAAGGTTCCGGGTTTGATTCCCGGCTTGGCCATGGGGTTGGATATTTAGGTGACCTTCTTTTGCCACACTGTCCTTGGACAGGGATGTTAAGCCGTTGGTCCCCCAGATGGATGAAGAGCCACTCTGTGGAAATGCTGTCTGAGTAACACCACTATTATTATTGTTGTTATTGTTATTATTATTATTATATTACACTGGACTACTTTCAGGACTGGCACTTAAACCAGGGTACAACAGAACTGTTAGATCAATTGGCAAATCTTGAGAAGTTATAAGACAAGGAATTTAGCTGTTTTTCCGTTAATCTGTTTTGCGCTCATGTTTCTGGCTTGATTGATGTGCCAATTTCGTCTTTCTTTGTCAAAGATTGCCCTGATCGACTTTTCAAGAAGAGGATTGGAAATGAGCCTTGTACAAAGTGTCCTTTACATAGTTTACCAAATCAGTTACGAACTGGTTGTGACTGCATTAAAAAGTACTACAGAGGAAATGGGGAAGACGAGAGCTACAACTGCACCTGTAAGTTTTATTGTGTCTGAGCCGTAAAGGAGTGAAAAAAGATTATTTAAGTTGCTGGAGTAGGTAACAGCTCTGGTAAAAGAGTGAAAAAGAGATTATTTAAGTTGTTGGAGTAGATAACAGCTCTGGTAAAAGAATGAAAAAAAGATTGCTTAAGTTGTTGGAGTAGATAACAGCTCTGGTAAAAGAGTGGAAAAGAGATTGCTTAAGTTGTTGGAGTAGATAACAGCTCTGGTAAAAGAGTGAAAAAGAGATTACTTAAGTTGTTGGAGTAGATAACAGCTCTGCTAAAAGAGTGGAAAAGAGATTGCTTAAGTTGTTGGAGTAGATAACAGCTGTGGTAAAAGAGTGAAAAAGAGATTGCTTAAGTTGTTGGAGTAGATAACAGCTGTGGTAAAAGAGTGAAAAAGAGGTTACTTAAGTTGTTGGAGTAGATCGCAGCTCTGGTAAAAGAGTGAAAAAGAGATTACTTAAGTTGTTGGAGTAGATAACAGCTCTGGTAAAAGAGTGAAAAAGAGATTGCTTAAGTTGTTGGAGTAGATAACAGCTCTGGTAAAAGAGTGAAAAAGAGATTGCTTAAGTTGTTGGAGTAGATAACAGCTCTGGCAAAAGAGTAAAAAAGAGATTACTTAAGTTGTTGGAGTAGATAATAGCTCTGATAAAAGAGTAAAAATGAGATTATTTAAGTTGTTGGAGTAGATAATAGTTCTGGTAAAAGAGTGAAAAAGAGATTACTTAAGTTGTTGGAGTAGATAATAGCTCTGGTAAAAGAGTAAAAAAGAGATTATTTAAGTTGTTGGAGTAGATAACAGCTCTGGTAAAAGAGTGAAAGAGAGATTACTTAAGTTTTTGGAGTAGATCATAGCTTTGGTAAAAGAGTGAAAAAGAGATTATTTAAGTTGTTGGAGTATGTAACAGCTCTGGTAAAAGAGTGAAAAAGAGATTATTTAAGTTGTTGGAGTATGTAACAGCTCTGGTAAAAGAGTGAAAAAGAGATTACTTAAGTTGTTGGGTATGTAACAGCTCTGGTAAAAGAGTGAAAAAGAGATTACTTAAGTTGTTGGAGTATGTAACAGCTCTGGTAAAAGAGTGAAAAAGAGATTGCTTAAGTGTTGGAGTATGTAACAGCTTTGGTAAAAGAGTGAAAAAGAGATTATTTAAGTTGTTGGAGTAAATAATAGCTTTGGTAAAAGAGTGAAAAAGAGATTATTTAAGTTGTTGGAGTAGATAAGAACTAGCTCAGAGCCCATACTTATTCCTGAGACTTTAAGGTCATTTTTCTCTTATTGTTTTTGTTTTGTGCAGCGATACCATCATCTCCATTGGATGTAGAAGTGGCATTCATCAACGCCAGTGCGGTTCAGCTAGTTTGGAAAGAGCCTCAAGACACGGGAGGTCGACACGATTTGTTTTATGAAGTTAAGTGCAAGCCATCTGACGTTGGCAACGCGAAAGAGTGTGGTTCCAGTGTTTTGTTTTACCCTAACTCCACTGGACTGAAAGGTACTTCCGTTATCGTCTCAGGCTTGCTGCCCTATACTAAATACAAGTTCGAGGTATATGCTAAAAACGGTGTCAGTGAGGTTGCAAATGAAGCAAATTACGTGGACAAAAATTTAACCACGAAGGAATCTTGTAAGTATCGGTCTACCATATTTTTGAGATTACTTTGAATTTGAAATATCCCACTCATATGTCAATTTATGTCTCTGTATTTGTAGTCTGTGTCTGTATTTGTGTGTAAACTATGTACATCTATATGCATATGTATGTGAACATGTACATGCGTATGCATATGCACTTAGATGTATATTGATATGTATTTATACATGTACAACATGTATATGTGTAGGTTTGTGTGCGTGCTTGTTTTTCTGTGTACAAGGAAACATTTATACCAATAGTTTACAAGTAGCAGATGTGTAATCAAGGACCTCGCATGTACAATGTTCCTAGCTACTTTTGTCTACTCATGGTTTCAATCCCAGTAACTAAGAAACAACAAAATTCAGAGCATGAACAGCGGGAAACAGAATTTGAAAACAAGTTCCAGTCAGTATTGAGTAATCGCCGAATTTGAACATCCCATCCGCCATCAAAAAAAGACTCAACGAGATCTCGTCATTTCAAGAAGCTTTCGACAAAGCCACGCCCACGTACCAACAAGTGCTAAATAGCAGCGGCTACGACTTTGAGATAAAATACGAATCAGCCAAAAATGTGCCACCGTCCCAAGAATGAACCAGCCAAAGACCAGAAAAGAGAGCCAGGCGTAGAAACATCACGTGGTACAATCCCTCGTTCAGCAAGAATGTAGCTACAAATGTGAGAAAGAAATTCTTAAATATCGTGAAAGAATGCTTCAGGATCGGGCATCTGTTGAGGAAAATATTCAACAAAAACGCTCTGAAAGTGAGTTACTCATGTATGCCCAACTTAGAAAGGAAAATCAGCGCTCACAACAAATCGATCCTAGAGAAAAGTCCGCCCACTCCCGAGAAGGCTTGCAACTGCAGATCCAAGACCACTTGTTCCCTTAATGGAAAATGTCTGACACCAAACGTCATTTATCAGGCCACCGTGGAATGCGGTAGGTGCAAAGAGACCTACATCGGCCTCACCGTTGACCAATTTACATTGGGGTTCAGAAACCACACAGCCTCTTTTAAAGACAAGCGAAAAAAACCCCACAGAGTTGAGCAAGCACGTCTGCTCCTTGAAAGACAACAATGACTTCAAATAACTGCCCGCGCCTGCCCTCACTCGAACACCTCTAAACGATGCAATCTCTGCTTAACCAAGAAATATTTTATCATGTGTAAACCGAGTATGTGTACTTTAAACAAAAGAAACGAACTGGCCAGCGCATGTCGGCATGCGAGCAAATTCCTGCTCAAGAATCTTGGGCCTTTATAAGGAACTGTGACTCTTGTTTTCTATACGGCATCTGAAGAGAGACCCGTTGCGGTCCTTTCGAAACAGTCCTGTAATGCCAATCATAATTTTCTCTTTCTAACAATCTTATAATAATTCTATATATTGAACTGGAGAATTATAGCACTCGCCCTGCCCTACTCCAACACCTCAAAGCGGTGCAACCTGTGCCTGACCAAGAAATATCTTATTATATGCAAGCCAGGTATGGGCACGCTAAACAAACGCAATGAACTCGCCAGTGCATGCCGGCACGTCGCCAGATATCTACTTAAGAACACTTAAGAACTAAAATTATACAAATTATTAAATTAGCGATCAGCTTATAAGACCAGGTACATCTTGTAATCCGCGCACCTGACGAGAGAGGACATGTCAGCCCTCTCGAAACAGACCTGTAGTGCGATGAACAAATCTTAATTCCAACCTTTCCCGCCTAATCATTTATATATATAATATATATATATATATATAGATTGACAGACAGACAGACAGATAAATGCATACATACATACATACATACATACATACATACATACATACATAGAATAATGTATGTTTAAGATAGATATTTAGATACAATGTATATGGATATATACTTGTATATGATAATATGTTGTGTCTCACCTTGTTTGATTGTCGAGGTTTTTTCTTTAAACGTTTTTACACTTGGCTGTTATTGAACCAATTGACAAAGATGTTGTTAAATTCAAGTGCCAGGAAAACCTGTGGTTCAAGTAACCAGAAAAGGAACAACAGCTCACCTTCAATGGACTCTTGAGGATAAGAATGGTAAAATCTTGTTTTACGAAGTACTTTACTACAATGTGGACTCGGGCTCCGAAGGAAAGGTGAACTCAACTTACATGAACATCACTATCAGCGGACTGGACTCTGCGAGTGATTATCGCTTCGAGGTAAGTGACATTAACATACTAGTAAGGCTGTAATGACAATAACTGTTTTAGTAGTTCTGACTGTGTATGTTGCAAGAATACATGATAGCTTCACGGATTAGCTGCATTTAGACAGTGTTTAACCTTTTATGTTTAAAATTATGTATTGCTAAGCAGCATGTTCCTTTATGATTGATATAGATGTATGAACAAATCACTTGAGAAATCTAAGAGTGGTATGGCAGTGCTGGTAAGTGACAATAGTGTGATACTGACGGTGACACCAGTGTCACATTGATAGCAACTGCACTACAGTGTCATGACAGCAATAGCAGGTCAAAAACTGTGAAGCAATGATATAGTATCACAGTGTGACAGCGATGAGCACATCGACTGCATCGTTGTAATATCACTTTCTACTGTCATCGCTGCTCTACTAATGCATACATTGTACACCACTTACTATCATAGTGTTGTCAGTTGCTATTGCTGTCATTTACGTGGTTAGTTTCCATTGATCACTGTCACAGCACTGTATGCCACCACTGTGAGATTATTGCTGGGTATACATGTATCTAACAGGCTCGTGGATCTCAAACGGTCAGGTACACCTAAGTCCAAAGGTCCGAGTATCTTCATTTGTTGTTCCGCCTGAATCAATTAAATGCGGTGTTGTATAAAGGGAAAAAAAATTGAGAGAAAAATGTTCAATTAAAGTTTCAGGAACTTGTTTGTGATTTTTGTTTATGAAGCTGTCTCATGTATGTAATAAACATGGACTAACTACAATAGACGACGGTTTGCGCAGAACATTGATACAAGAGCATATTTAATGTTCTGAACACGATAGCTATTGTACGTATTGCTGACACAGCATTTGAATTTAACTCACCATATTCACCGTTTTGTTATGTTTTGGTTTTCGAAAAACTGCTAATAAGTAAACTAAACATGACGTAGGGAAGTTCTATAGACCAATTGAAAATACTTTGCGAGTCTTCTGTACGTATTCCACGGCTGCCAAAGCTGAAGGCTCTTTTTCAAAACAAGTCTCCAGTTCCTCCAGCTGCTTGCAAAACCAAGAAAAAACCACCCCCAGAATTTTTCAGTTACCTGTTGGACTCAGTACTAGTACTAGAAAATAAGTATATGGTAAAGGCCCGTTTAAAGATCCAGCATATTGGACAATTGTTTGCCGAGTTTGAACCGATCGAATCCGGCTGATTTAACATCATCCAACATCCAATAGGGTGCTCAAG
The DNA here is from genome assembly GCA_025434825.1 of Bergia sp. 'catenularis'. Taxonomy (NCBI): domain Eukaryota; kingdom Metazoa; phylum Cnidaria; class Anthozoa; order Zoantharia; family Parazoanthidae; genus Bergia; species Bergia sp. 'catenularis'. The sequence continues at coordinate 12,403 of JANRMR010200366.1, forward strand.
CAGATCCAACATGTTGCATCCAGCAGTTTGGATGATGTTTGACCAGTTTGTTGGATCCATTTAATCAGGCCTCATTTCTGATTTATAAAGTATCTTTATTATCAGGTGAGAGCTTACACGTCCGTCGGCTTCGGAGAATTCAGCGAGAGACGCGTAACAGAGGGGGAAAAAGGTAAAACAAACCGTGAACGACAATGCTATCGTAAACGCACCCAGTAATTAGTTGGGCACCCTTGTCTGGTAAGAAAAAATTGAAGAACTGGGGCCAAACCAGAATGCTTTGCTGGTAGGTTCAAGTTTAATTTTTATTTGTACTCGCAAATTGATTACATACATTTTTTACAAAGAGAAATAAACTCAAAATATTACACGAGAAAAAAAATTACAATTCTAGAGTTTCTGTCATACATTTTTACAATACAAATAAAGAATGGAAATAAATACAGAAGTAAAGTAATTAGTAACTAAGAAGTTTTAAAAATAAATTCTTAATAGCTGAACGTAGAGGAATAGATCAAGCAGACGAGTACAGAATATCCTAAGGGATAGCCATTTTGACTGAGTTGAAAAATCTGTACAATAAAGGCTAAATAAAACTATTTCAACCGTTAAATCATCAGTAAAATAACGCAATAGCAATGTTTGAAATTTACACTGCTTTACATGATTGCCTTGTTGGAGCCCATCTGGGAAAAGTGGCTTTTAACCAAGACCCCATATTTTTGTAAGTAAATTGAAGAGATTCGGGAAGATCATTCCATAAAACGGCACCACTATATTCATAACTTCGTTTGAGGTAGTCTGATCTCCGTTATGAAAACTGGGGTGTGTTTAAATTTCTTAGATTGTGATTGTTGCTACATTCAATAAATTGACCTTTGCAAATACATTGGTGAGAGTTTGTGAATTGCCTTAAACACTGTAATGGTATTTTACCTTTTCCCACCCAAATACATTACGAAGACGAGATTAATATTTTTCGTAATCTGATATTGTAATAGCTCTTTCTGCGCGATCTTGGAGACTTTGAAGCGGTTTCTCTCTCAAGTACCCCCTATGCAGTCCCATACAGCACTGTGTTACTCTAAATTATAGGAGCAGGCGTGGCTCATTTGGTTAGTGCGCGGCCTTCGGAGCTGGAGGTTCCCAGTTTGATTCTCGGTCACTCCAACGTCTGCTTCGACTTTCCTCTGATCCGTGTGGCTGTAGCTTTAAATACCCGTAAAACGGAGCACTGACAGAGGGAGGGGGGTAAAGTGCGCACCGTCGGCTTCCATTTATACCAGCTCTTGGAGCTGACGGAATTACCGACGTTAAATAAGGGCTACCTATACCTTTACCTTTAAATTAGACTGGATAAGTTAATTGTAAAGACTTGCAGGCTGGTGGTCGATGACAATTGACAGCAATTACAAATATAAAGGCAAGGCGCACCACCTCCTGCACCTTGAAGTATAATTTTCATAGTGACTTTTATCAATGGGTTACTCTCGCTAATTGCATAAAGTGGCCTTAAAGTGACCTTTTTAAAAGCTGGTCTCATTTGACAAGTTATGATTGACTAAAGCGAGCATAGCAGAGTTTTCCTTAAGGACAAGATAATAGTAATTATTTGCTCTCGTAGTTTGTATACTGAATTATAGGAGTATGATTTAGTCTTTGAAGGGGTTGTTTCACGACTGAATCGATAGATTTTTCATTTTCAGAAGTTACATTATTACGTTATTTATCGAAAGAATATTAAGAGAAAGCATCTTAATCTACTAAAATGCCAATGGTCAATCACTTCTGCTAAGCTTTTATGCATTTCAAAGCAATTAGCTATTTTGTGTTCCGGTCCGGAACATAAAAATTGATAACTACAATCCAACTTAATCGACCCCAAAAGCAACCATCCGCAGCATTTGCCTCTTGAAAAACTTAGGTTGGTATATGAACAGTGCATGTTGATAAATATTTTAGCTTAACAACAGATCCCTGAGCATGCGCAAAGCCATGAAAGAGCCCTTTGAGTTGTAGGGTTATAATTTAGTCTTCAGGGAGTGTTATCTATCTTTTGCATTATTTGCTTGCTTTTCTTATACAGAATCAGTGATGAGTAAATGATTTTTTGGCTCTCCAGGTGTATTTAGCACTCCATTATTTTACGGCGGACTAGCTGTTGCTGGATTCGTGTTGCTGTTAATCATCATCATAGTTGTGCTGTGTTGCAGGTGAGTTTCCGTGAACTCTTTTATTCTTTACATGAAAAGCACTGAGTAGACGTAGAGTAGACGTATTTGAGTTCCGTTGTTCGGACTGCATGCCAGAAAGTTTACAGAAAATTGATATTTCGATACGGAGAAAACAGCAGTCTTTAAAGAATTGATTGCTCTTTTTGCAGAAGAAAAAGTAACAGATCACAAGGGCGTTTTAAAGGTAAGAAATCTTAACAAATTTAAACTTAAAAGTTTTCTCAGACGTCTGAAGATTAAACCATCAATTACGAATTTGGGTGCTGAAGAAGTAAAGGAAGTATTTGACATTCGTCAGTTTTGGCGTCATAAGCACGTTTATTGTTTGTAGATCCAGGTGATCGGTTCTCGCGTGCTAGGAACGCCTGACTGAACTGATCATATGGCACCATCCTAGAAAACTGGCGCGCACAAACTGGTCTCAAAATGGCCATCAATTCAAATTTCAGTCGATGGTCTAAGTACTTTCAAAACTTGTTATCTTTGAAAACAATCATCAACTAAAGTTGTGGATGGGCTAAAAAGCAACTTCTTTGTTGAATATAACTACCAGAATTTATCTGTTTAAAAATTCATTTTACGGAATTCGTTTCTTTAGCAAAACCAGAAAGCAACAATCGATCATGATCGTTACTTATCTCGCAGCGCGTTCTGGGATGGTACCTTTTGGGCAGACCTGAAAGCAGGCGCTGATTGGCTTACTTCACGCACGTGATAAATGTCCGATCACCTGGATGGCAATATTTACGTACAGTGGAAGATTATTGGGGTGTATTAGCTTAATCCTTGAAGCAGCTGTTGGGCTATTAAGCGGCTTATACGGTACTTTTGTAAATTTTTACTTTCGTAAAAGTCTATTACTTTTTTTAATTGTAAAAAGACAAAAAGTCGTTTCTCAAAAAAGAATAAATATAAAGAAGCCAACAAAGATCATCAGTAGGATTCATAAAATGTGTGCAATTCGGTTTCATTAAATCCTAGACCAATTGCAGAACATTTTAGGCAGAGCCACCCACTAAGTGAGTACAATAACTGAATTACACCTCAATGATTGTTTGATATAATTTCAAAAAAAGTTTTGTATGGTAATCGCACCTCATGTTTGTCGGGTTAGACACGGTGTAATGAAATCAGACCTTTTGCTTTTTATTGCGGCCAATTACCCTGTTTTATCATTTTTTGTTGCTTTTTTAAACAAATCTAGGTTTACGAGTACGTATTGGCTAATAGCTGAATTTTCGAGTTGTCGTCGTTGCGTTATTAGTCTAGAAGTTTTGAGTCTAAACTGAATCAAGTCCTTTGCTGGCGCTGGCGGTTTTCTTGCACCTTGTCTACAGTGATAGAAATTCTCCCTCCGACTCAGGAAATGGAATACGTTTACTGATGGTGACATGATATAATCAACAGTGGTCAGTGGAAATTAAATGAGTTTATTTTCTTGCTCTGTTTCACTGACAAGATCTTGAAATGCTTCAAAGTCACGACGGTCAGCGGCTGTATATCGACCCCAGTACATACGGGGACCTGCTGACGGCGCTAACCACCTTCGCTAGTGAGCTCAGCAGGGACTGTGTGAAGCTTGAGAAGATCATAGGTGGAGGTACGTTTTGAAGGAAGCCTTGAACGTTATTCTCTGCTGATATACATGTTTTAGCGATAACTGTATAAAAACACGTCAACTTTGCTCCAGCTGAGCAATCAGCGGGGGTAGGTGGGGAGCAGTTGATTAGTATATTGTTTGTTTGAATCCACTATTCAACACGAAGCTGCTTCTAACCGTTCAGCTTGCGAGTTGTTTATTGTGTTTCTTAGATTCGAGCCCACAATATGGCCGGTATCCAACGAATTGCGTATAATAGGTAGAAAATATGCGCTTAAGTATGTTGACAATTTGAAAACATCAGAGACTGCACTGAAATTGATATTTGACCACACATATTCTCGTGAGTATGATAATTGAAGGCATTACAACCATTTTCTGAGTGAATGTAATTGCTTCTCATAGTCGTTATCTAGTAGTGATAGAACGCATCCTTGAGAAGAGAAAGTTCACTCTTTTAATAGCTCTTTGAAAAACTTAATAAATTACTAGATTAATCCAATCGTTATTTACTTTGGTAATTTCCATGGTTTTATAGTTAATTCGTCCTCAGACCCCAATGGAATTTTTATTTGTAATCTGATTGTTAATTGTTTCAATTGAAGGCGAATTCGGCGAGGTACACAAAGGAGTCTTAACACTGCCAAAGAGTGATCCACAAATCGTGGCAGTAAAACTCCTGAAGGTAAATTTTTAGAACAAAAATTGTGTCTGAGTTAGAAACCTAGTCTGGATCTTGATTTTAGTCGCATTAAAAGCAAATTGTAGTAAACAAATTCAATTTTGGATCTGTTGCCTTTGCCCAAGAGTAATCGTCTTAAAATATCTCTTTCGTATGGGGGAGTACGGACTTTGGAACGCAGTGGACATTGACAAGGGAATTGCTTCAACTCTAACTGTATTTAAACTTCGATATGAAATGGTCAAACTAATTGGATTGCTCTGAAAGTGACATTTTAGTTTACATATTTGTGTTGATTTGTACTTAATTTATTTGATTATCGGTAATCAATCTTGTGCTTGTTTCTGTTCTTGTTCTTATTCTTTTCATTCTCACATTTACTGATTGTTATACTATTCTTAATATTTTTGACGCAGTCTTATCCATTAACGATTGATGTTCTAACTGTTTTGTTACGAATACCCTCTTTCTTTCGTAGTAATTTTTATTTATGTGCAACATCTTGCAGTAAATTACAGTATATTACAGTCATACAATTTTATCGGTTGAACTTTTGCGTGTTTTGCTACGTTTTTAACGTGAGTTTTTCCGACTGGATCAACTGTCCCACACCAACTTATTTATTTGGAGATCAATTTATTAACCATCATCTTTGTTCTCTACTTTTTACTTGAAAGAATGGTTAATATCAGTTTTATAATTTCACATGATGATCTTTGAAAACGGAACGACTTCACACCATGATACAGGTTTTGGTGTGGAGGGTTTTTACCCTCTGTTTGGTAGCTTGAGATCAAGAGAACGTTTAATTGTAAATTGCTTGTGAGTGTTTGCTACTAAGAAGTAAACTAACTTTTATCGCTGATTACTTTTTTTAGCGAGATGCGACACTAAAAAGCAGGGATGACTTCTTATCAGAAGCGGCTGTGCTGGGGCAGTTCAACCACCACAACGTTATCGAGATGAAGGGGGTTGTCACAAAGAGTACGTACTTAAATTACATGATTTCCGTATTTCATCTCTCTGCAACTGTCATCAGTTAAACATGCAGAGCCCACTTCGCTTGATATGCACCCGGGTTATACGATACTTTTGGACATAACCAAGAGATAGTATCACTGGTCTCTGTTTTCTTGACCTTTCATTTTATTAACTATTCGACAGCCCTTAAGGCTTTTAATACGAGTGGAGGTAATTTCAAAAGTGAAAGTCTCGTTGGCTTAGGCCAAATGTTGGTCCCTTGTTTGTAAGCTCCCAGTGTTAGTTTATCCAGTTACTGTCAACTTGGTCCAGCGGTCACGTTTTTAGCTTTTTAACTCTAGAAAAAAATATTCAATTAAGGTATTATAGAAGGGACCGAAGATTTTGTTTTTTGTTTTCAATTATTTTACTCTCGTTACTGGTCGTTTACGGCTTACCAGTCAATCATCACCATAAAGTACATAAAGTGTGTTGTGTTAACTGATGCACCAACTCTGGTCAACACAGGTGCTCCAATGATGATTATACTCGAATTCATGGAAAATGGATCACTTGATAACTTCCTGAAGGTAATGTTTCCTAAATATTGAGTCAACAGTTGGTTGAGTTTTCGGATGGCTTTCGCAGCATGTGTCTCCAAACTTCATTTTTGTGCTCGTAAATAATGTTTCTTTGTATTTATTGCGATTTAATCGTTTTCAAATCTGTTTTACTCTAAAAACGCCTGGTATTTGTTTCTTCTGTCTTATTGTTAAAATGACAATGATGATGTTAGTGGTGATGATGGTGATGGAAATTATGGTAGTGACAGTTATTGTAATGATAATGATAGTAATGCAGCTATGGTAGTGATGTTGATGATGATAATGGTGTTGGTTTTGGTGATGGTAGTGATGTTGGTAATGCTGGTTTTGGTGATAGTGGTGATGATGATGATGATAATGGTGTTGGTTTTGGTGATGGTAGTGATGTTGGTAATGCTGGTTTTGGTGATAGTGGT
>JANRMR010200476.1:0-18894 GCA_025434825.1 Bergia sp. 'catenularis'
AGGAGTTGCCGAAACGTCACAAGGACAACAAGAACGAAGCACTCAGTGGAAAAGACGGTGTGAAGGAGAACTTGATACACTACTATTTTAGTTTTGATATGTCGGAGATATTAGAAACCGGAATGCGAAGCTAAATAAAATCCATAAATGTAGTTAGAGACACGGTTCCTTGCAGCCTCAACCTCTCCCCAAACCAAACTCCGAGTACTTGAAAAGAATCTTTGGGTACAGATGGGCATGGAACCTATTGCCGGGTAACATTCGAAATGCAGAAAATCTAAATAAAGTTATCCTATCTCCTCCACTGATTTTCCGGGGTCGCTATAATAGTAGTTTTATTATTTCTGTAATGTATTTGTACATTATTAAATAGTTTTATAAGACTGTAAATATATAGCTTTAGCACCGATTTCATGAAAAGCAATTTGTTATTGATGAGACTTTGTGGATAAATATAGTTAATTTTTATTGTAGATATGTATGCATGTGTGTATGTGTGTATGTGTTTCTGTATGTATGTATGTATTTTTTTCTGTGTTGTATGTGTGAAAATACACGTGTGTGTATGTATTTTTGAATACATGTATAAATGTACGTATGTATGTATGTATGTGTATATGTTTGTATGAGTATGTATGAATATTGTACAGTCGTATTGTTTGCATGAATAATGTACCGTAGTTTTTTCCATGTCTGCTTGATGCAAATGCAAGATGTGCAGATGTATGGATCTACGGATCTACGTATGCTTTATGATGTGTGACGTGTGATTTCATAGTGTGTTGTAGAACGTTACGTTATGTCATGCCATGTTATGTTATGCTTTGTTGCTATTTCTCATGTTTTCGATGATCGATTATTCAGTCCACACTAGTTTATGGTACTGAAACTGAAACTGTCACAAGGTCCTTACTCAGTTTGCTGCTTTGTTGTGGTTCTTCCAAAGTAATCAAATTTGATGTTAAACCACTCGTACGCCTCTGAGTGCAACTTGAAGTACTTGTCACATATCTCCTTCGGAGTCAGTCCTTCTTCCAACGCCTTCATTAGTAAGTGAATGTAACAAAAACAAAAACTTAAAAACTGTATTTTAATTTTAAAACACTTCAGTTAATGAGGCGCTAATTTAATAGGAAGATCTGGCAACGCAAATAACATCACCTGCAACACTAGCAACAACTCAGTTTACATGTACATCAGTGAACAGTTACACTGACTGTCAACAGTGACGACGTTGCAAACAACAAGTCTAAGTACCAAGCGTTATTGTTGCATCAATATTTTTAGATATATGGTAACAATATCAAAAACTTGACCCAACGGCGTACAAACACAAAGGCAGCCACTACAATTAAATAATACCACCGCCAGGCGATAACATCAGCACTCGCCTAAGTACAAAACTTTACACGTTATTCGAAAGTTTGGTTATGCCTGTTTGATTTACATTTTATAAAGGGCCCCTATAGGTGCCGACCACTGTCACCTTGAGCTTCTTCCTCAAAGAATGACATTGCGCAACCGTGGCCATAATGAAACACTGTGTAAACGCTCCTTTATGAAAAGCTGTATCTCAATTTTACTTATTTTTGTTTTGTTTTTTCTAGACTACGCCACTATAGAGCAAGACTGCTGCATGCCTTGATTGTTTCATTACTAAAGACAGCCGTTTTCCACGGATATATGGAACAACGGAAACGACAGAAATGACGACAGCCCAGAGTCAACAGCATTAGTATCAGAAGTAATATAGTTATTTAGCATTATTAACAAGAGTATAAGGATTGTAATGACATCACCGTCCACACTAACAGTTCTAATGATATCAAAACCAAATTAAACCAGCAACTACAAATACACCACAACTAAGATCAACATTAACCTTGGTTTCAGTGGCAGTACCATACTCGTCTGTTCCACATATGTATAAGCAGTTATACTGACGGAGGCGGCAGTACCTGGAGGGTAAGTGTTAAAGTGCTTGAGGATTGCGTCTGAAAATATTACTAGGCTGGCACAAGTGAGACATTGAAATATCATACTCTATGATATCCCTCGCGATGTCTGTTTATGCTCTATAGGAGCCTACATCAATCACCGTGTTTCACTGTCAAGTCATAGTTTGTTAGCATTTTAAACAATTCCCAGAGATAAAGACACTAAGCAAGCAAACATATGTATTCAAACCGTTTTTGACGCTTGAAAAGTCACGAAACAAGGCCTTTATTGGTTAAACGTTACCTTAAATGATCTTCTTAATGAAAGGAATTAGTTGAATAAGAAAATGCACTATCACGAAGTTTTTGCGGCTGCAAACGTTCATCGTTATTTTTTCATTGACAATCCTGTGAGGCAATGGTTTAATAGGGGCTTAGAGTTAGTGTTGTGGTATAGGGTTAGGAGCTAGTACAGTTGAGTTTGTGGCACAGACCTTTGATTTCTTAAGAGTCATAAGCTACTTCAATACAAGTTGTATCTTTTGTGGAATCTTATAACTCTGAAGATTGTTACCAGTTTACAGTGAACACACGTTACATCTTTAGGAACCCACTCTTCTCGACAACACCTTACACGTTCCAAAAGCCAAGTCAGTCACAGGTGAAAAAACGTTTAAAATCGCAGCCGCAAAAGATTTAAACAACCTACCAAAGAAACTAACAACAATAAAAACAGTGCGAAGTTTTAAAACCAAACTCTTGAAATTTTTTCTAAATCTTGATCAAAATGGACACACATGTAGTGTGACGCCACGTAATTCGTAATTTACCTAATTCTTTATTCGTTAGATCCTCATGTACATAGTTTTTAACATTTCATTATTTTAAATATTGTACTTCCTTTAAATATTTGACTGTTATTGTAAATTTCATTATATCTACATTTTATAATGCTGATCACCGGTTAATACCAACGGATTTTCTTTAATCAGCTGATCGGTTTTTATCAGGAAAAATAAAGTATATATTATTATTACTATTATCATTATTATTATTATTATTATTATTATTGATATTATTATTTTATTAAGACAACTCACAGCATAGCGGTCTTGTGAAGAAAAGGTGAGCGAAAGAAGAATGCGCCATTTTACTTATCTTTTAAAAGAAATGTAAAAAGCATTGAACTTTTGAATATTTTTGCGAATAATTAGCTTCTAAACGTTTTCTACTTATACATTGAATTTACTAAAACTAGTTTTAATTCCATTACGCCGTAATTATAGATAGTTTTATATTGTGCATTGTGCTAATGAAACAAAGTAGAAAGCCCCTTGGGAAAGTCAAACTATTTTGGTACTGTAAAAGTTGGACCCGTTACATGCAAAGGGAATTTATGTAAAACGTACCTCGCAAAAACGTCAGCACTCAGGACACATCCAATAATGTTACCAAGGTGAGGTACATTATTCACATAGGGCAGGGCACTGGTGATAAGGATGTTCCTTTCCTCTTCTTTGGGTAATCTTTTCCATATTAGGCATAAAAGACAAAACGTTCAATTAGTTGACATAAAATTCCAAGGTTAAGCAGCTTTATGATAGACATGAAAAACAAATCGAGAAGTTGGATTAAATATGGAATGTATGAAACCAAATCCCGTGAAGGTTATATGTGAGGTATGAAAGACAATATAAGAAAACAACAATGACATACATTTATGAAATTACTACCAATAGTTTATATAAAAGGTACGATAATGCTTTTGTGTAAGCGTTAGAATAGATCCTTCTCGTCCTCTGTTTTCCTGGTTAGATGAAAGTGTGTGCAGGAAACATCAAACATTTGAATCTATAAACGCCTATTTCAGACGTTCACTTTATAGTCGAGCATACTTTTACCGAATTTTATTTGAAGCCGTTAAACTCGAACCCAAACTGAGGATGCTTTCCATCTGCCTAGTCTGTCTCGCCCATTTGGTCCGTTCTCAAACGGAAACACGACAGCTGTAGTATCTGGTTCCCGCCAGACTGGCCCTGCTTATGGTTCAAATCTAATCAGTGTTTCTGTCTTTCCAGCCGTCAAGAGCGCGGAAGTTTGGAGAGTTGTGGTGGTAAACAATACTAACCTCACGTGACCTTGATCTGCAAGAACGAGCTCTTTCGGGCTGACCGGACCCAAAAAGACAGAAGAACTCCTGGTCTTAAACAAGCGGTAAAATGCTGACATGCTTGAATGGTGGAGATAGTTCATCCGCCTTGACTAATGGCATATACATGTTTGAGTGGTACAAAAGCTATATTCGTCTGGACAAATGACATGTTTAATTGGTGGAGATACTTTATCCATCTGGATAAATGACATGTTTGATTGGTGGAGATACTTTATCCGTCTGGATAAATGACATGTTTGGTTGGTGGGGATACTTTATCCGTCTGGATAAATGATTTGTTTGATTAGTGGAGATACTTTATCCGTTTGGACAACGAGATCTTTGGTGGAGACTGACTTTTTCGTCTGGACAAACTATTATTAAATATATTTAAAAAACTTTTGTCTCGTTTCAGTCTAATGTTGTACATAAGTAATGTTAGTTGCCTCGCCATTAATATTGTAGTATAGAAGTAGACTTATAGACAAGGTTTACAGTTTCAATTCTACTGGACTGTATTAAATCAACTCGACTGTAGAGAGAACGCCTGCAACAGACTTTTAAAAGATACATACATCGGATGTGTTAGTTTACGAGCCTTCGGAAAGTTTACTTCCCCTAGTTTCCAAGCCATTACGGCCGCCTCCAGTTCCTTGACACTCTCGCCCTCCTGCTGTGTGAACCAAAAGAGTAAACGCCATCAATACCTTCTTGAACTACCTCTTATGCTAACGGTGGCTGTCATTTTTTCGAATTTCCTTCTTAATAAAAATATAACAGCTTTATAAATTATCGCGCTGCTTAAGAAACAAAGTACATTATCACTATTAATTCTATTATTCTTTAAGAACCAAATTAGTTTTCAGTGTTCGCGCTGGGGATATTCATGAGTTGAAAAGAGAATAAAACATTTGGGACAATCCTGGTATTCTACGAAAAGGGCCAATTTCTGTCTTCAAGGCCATTATCATTGTCATTGTCTTCGTCCTTGTCATTGTTCTACCATAAAAGTCTTAATCGCCGTAGTCATTGTCGTTGTCATCGCCGTCGATTTCGTTGTCATTGTCATATATTGTCATTTTTGGGATTACAGCCATTATTATTGTCATTGTGAAGTTATCTGTTTTGTGGTTATTCTTGTTCTTATTGTCCTTATTCACTGCTTCCGTTGTTGTTGTTGTTGCTGACCCGTTGTCGTTAGCAACAGTTTTTACATTGTTATATTTCGGCCGAGTTTGCAAGCTCCAGCAAGTAAACAAGAGGTTCATTCACACTCATCAGTACTGACTACGCGTGATGATGGTTCATTCACACTCATCAGTACTGACTACGCGTGATGATGGTTCATTCACACTCATCAGTACTGAATACGCGTGATGATGGTTCATTCACACTCATCAGTACTGAATACGCGTGATGATGGTTCATTCACACTCATTAGTATTGACTACGCGTGATGATGACAATTTGTTGAAAAACGCTCGATACTTTAACTTTTTGAATTCATATATAGTCTTCACATACAAATATTTTAACAGTTACGAGGTCAATAAAATCTCAGTGAAAAAAATGCTTATAAAAGTTTGATACTACCAATATCTAAGGCAATTATACAAAATAGAGAGAGAGGAGTATACAAAGTATCTTCCGGGTTATCCCTACAGAAGATAACTTGTTAAACAGAAAACCAAATATCTAGGACATATATATTGTATAGAAGGAAGAAAGGCAATAAGCCGTATGTTGTTATACAAATTTCAATTAGTAGATCACAAAATATAAAAAGGAATCGTAAGAAGAAATGAAAAGGTCAATCATAAAAGTGAAGGTGTGGTATAATTGTCCAAATCATGTATGTTTTGAGTTGTTTATTATATTGACAGTGCTAATCATAACTGGGTTGTTTTTACTTCAAATGGGATTATGTTCGACAGCATGGCTCCAGCATATATAACGGATTGTTTTCAAAATTGATGAGAATTCAAAATGGTTCGAAAACTTGTTTTCTTTCAGAGCTTGTCGAGTCTCAAGGGCATGTCTCTCACTTACAAAAACACAAAAGTGACGTAACCATCAGCCCACTGATTATTATTTGCAAAACTACAATGAAATCTTGAATAAGGCGACTTCGCATCTTGGCTTAACTCAGAAACATTGAAACATATTTTAACAATATTAAAATAAAATAATTCTATTCTGGCACATGAGTCCCAGACTTGCCAATAACTATGAGAAAATGATATTAGAGATTAGCGTCATGAGGCCACAATAATTCTGCAAAATCCCGTGAACATTACGCAAAAAGCCTCTAGAATTATACTGTTTATCAAATTACCACGAAATGTTGTTTTGGTGTAATTTTCGGTACAAGCTTTCAAAGCCGATCATGCAGCTCTGAACATTTTGCCTTCATCAAGCCACTGTCGATGGTAAAACTGGATCATTTGATTGATTCTTTCTAGCTATTGAGGCTATATCTAAGGCTATTGGGATCTTTCATTTTTCCTTAACATCATAAGGAAGCGAAAGTCTATATTTGTGTTTCCCGGTTGTGGGATAGGCTGTCTTAATGTCATACTGACCGAATCTTTCCCTTCTTTTTTATCTATGCAATTCTGCTTCTCTCTTTGTAAGATTAAGCCTTCTTAAAATGTCTCCAAAGTACGTTAGAGTATCTAGGATTTATTGCCCTAATGCAGCACAAATAACAGAGTGACAAGAATGTTTACTTATCATCACGAGAGGGTGTTGGCCTGGCAAACTTACTATTAGTCCAGTCCCAAAATTGACAGAGAGCCGAAGTTCCGCAATAACATGAAAGTTAGACAAAATTTGCGGACAAAAGTTTAAATAATATTTCTAAAAATAGAATGCATTGGAACAAGAAAGCAGGGTTCATATCTGTTAGCTTACGAGTTTTAGAACTATTGGAAATTCCTCATACACGAAACTATGACTTTCGACTAGAAACTTGAACTAATAGTAATAGCGAAAACTCTATTAAATTTAGTTTTTTAAAGTTATCAGAAGTAATAGGAAACTAAGCGGCTGCTTTGGAGGCTCGATCAGTATACAAAATACAGTATGACAAGTTATTTGGATTGCAAATAGTCCGTAAGACACGAACTTTTCAAAGTGTGTCTTGTCGCCTTGTGAAGATACTAACAAAAATGGAATTATAAATAAGGCCCCGTGTCTACACGTAAGCGTGGAAAAGCAATTGAACTTTCTGAAAATACCAAAATCAAACTTTTTGAACACCGTTGTGTGGACGGCTCAAACGATATTTTTCAAAAATGCGGCCTTATGTCCACCACTCAGTTCAGTAACACTATCGACTGTTCACGCGCAATGGAATACTGGGCGCTTTTCAGACTTAGCATTTACGTGTGGACGGATAAAACACTCAAAAATGTTTTTGTGGACGGAGAAGGTTTATAAACAAAAACTTATTGAAATACGATTCTCCATGTAGAAAGACGAGTGTAATGATGGCCCATCTAATATGCCATATGCTGCTGTATCACAAACACGCCATGAAGCTAATCAAAACAAAGCTGCTTGGTTGTGAAGCAACCTTTCCTGGAAGTTGGTGAATAAATGGCATAAAGCCAGAAGTGATTGTATTTTTCTGTAATTTATGTCACAATTCATAAAATTTCTAAGAAATCTTGTTAAGAAATAAAAAGAGAAACATAAAAATCACGTGCACCTCAGAACAAAAACTTTTTTGTTAAGGCTGGTTCATACTTATGTGAGATAAACATCAGCTTATTGTTGTTACTGATACCAGTGAACATCGTGATTCGTGTGCTTGTTCAAAAGACACACGAAGCTTTCCCTTTCGCTTGTTGTTGAGTTGCTAGTGAGAGCAAGGCTTTTATAAAAGACAAAAGAGCCGTAATATTAATACCAGAGTTATTCCGTATTGCAACTCAAACATAAACACTAAAGTATGTGAGGTATAAAGTACCGATATATGTATAATACAGTCAAAATGCTCTAATTCTAAACTCAATTAAATGTCGTGAAAATTTATCCAATTGCTGTTGAATATTCATTGTAGTTTTTTTCAATTTCCGACAAAGCATATACATGAGAATGCTTTACTAATAAAATTAAAACCAAATAACGTGTTGTAATACTATATAAAAGCATAAAACATTAAAATCATGTACCTCTCTTAGTGAGTCGCCTTCATGGTTGTTTCCTGTGAGGAATAAAATCAAACGTATCACTGTGAAGTAAATAGATCGAGGGAAATAATAATACATTAAAAAAAAACCTTTAATCATGATTATTCATGTTCATTTGCAGCTTTCGGTCAGGTATGTGAAAGTGCCCAAAAGCCAAAATTTTATCATTGCTTCACTGATTATGTATTTTTGTTTGAGAATTTTATGAGGCTTGGCACAAAGTCAAAGGTCAATTTCCCGAAAGAGCGTTTTCTTGGAAAACAGCGTGCTTCAAAATAAACCTGTTTCTCTGTAGCTCATCCAACTTTTGAAGCCAATGAACAAAGTGTAAGTCAACGGCTCGAATATCATAATGAACTGCTCAGCTATAATTTCTTTCGTGTAAAAAGTATTTTTATCGGATCCCTTTTGAAAAACAACTCCAAGACCTTTTGGGATCGGATTGATAAAACCTTGCTCTGTAGTTGTTCAACTTTGTTTTGCGTCTAAACGCTCATTTGAATTTTTTAAGATACATTTCGGTTACCAAACTGTCTCTTTTTTCCATACGTCGTACTGCTTAAGTCGCTATTATTTTAAATTACAAGCGTAATACCAGTACTTGTATGTTTATTTCCTTGCAACATGGCGACAATCGTTTGAGAACCGAGACGAAGAAGTTAGTAGTGAAGAAACAATACAAATGATCTGAGACGAAACCACCAAAGCCAAATTATGAATAATTGATATGCATTTCAAAAACAAATTTTCTCTGTTCCTGTGTGGATCACACCGAATCTTTCCTTTCAGCATATGTCTAAATGGTCAGTTTCTTGGACGAGGTACTTGCTTCTATTGGAACCTTTCTCCGTGTTTTCTGACGTGTAAACGGGGAGTCAAATGTCAAGTAAATAGTCTTTCGAACCATTTTTGCAGCCGTTGTGAATAGAAACTTGCTGGGACTGCCATTATGATAATATTTTTAAAAGTTAGATTGCAGTCGGAAATGTCGAAACAACCAAGAAGTTTGACCATAGCTAGTCATGGTCGTCATGTACAGGATCGTAGGATTGTTCCTGTTTGTCTAAGACTGAGCGCATCTAGCTTCATCTTAATTACTGAAGCGAAACGAGCTTTTTGACAAATGGTTAACAATTCTCCCCCGAAGTGGAGGTAAATATCTATCGCTAGGCTCCGACACTGAGGGGGACCAAAGCGAATAGTACAGGATATTAGGTGTTTGATGAACCAATCAGAGCGCGTGAAAAGTGCTATTCACCTGTTTGGTTAATACTAAACAATATACTGCACTGGGGAATACTCTCTCCACGAAGCAAACGGCCACTTGTGGTACTCCTCAGGGAAGCTAACTTGGCCCAGTTCAGTCTGTTTTTGACCTATGCTAATGACTTACTAAATTGCTCGACCGCTCTGTTGTTCAGAATATTTGCAGATGAAACAAACATCTTTGCTACGGCGCGCAACCTCAAGGCGAGCAAACAATGAACACTGAATTGAAAAAGGTTAAAAATTTGTGCGACATTAACAAGCTCTCAATTAACGTTTCTAAAACAAATGCTATGATAATGAAATTTGCATAAAAAATCAAGCAGTAAATATCAAAATAGAAAACAAAGATGGTACATACCGTTTGTTATAAAGAAAAAGTCATATTAAATACCTTGGTATTCTCCTCGATGGGACGATATCCTCCAAACACCAAATTTGCTATATCTGTATACAAATTTCTCGTAATAACGGAATTACCACAAAACTCAGGCATTTTTCCTCTCCCAAATGAAATAAATTTATTGTGGTATCATCTACACTTACATATCGTATGCTGTCTTATCGTCAACACAAGCCTCCAGGCTCAAAAAGCACAAAACTATGTGTTTTGTTAATCGAAACATTCGTATGTACTGTTATGTGTTATATATTGTTTAAATGATGTGCAAGAGTGATTGAATAAATTTATTGTTGTTGTTGTTGTTGTTGAAGAAAGTAGAAATAGAAATACTTGAGCTCGTGAGGTCTACTCGATCAGTCTTCATCCAAGTGGAGTTGGCGTTACTACCAATGAGATTTTTTATTTTTCTCACTGTGTTATATTCAGCCGCTTTCTTCGTCCCGAGACTGATGAGTTTCGTCCTAGCATGAATCGGTGTTTTTTTCTGGGCAGGGCAAATTCATCCCTACCCTAATGCCACCCCAAGCCTTATTAACTTCATAACTGATCGTGGAATTCGACCAGTTATTTTGTCAAACAATCATTCATTTCTTCATTTTATTAAGAAATGTACAGGAGACCACTACTTTATATGAATTTTGAGTATAATTATTTCTATATTCTGTCCTTCAGATTACCAAGTAACTGAAAACGGGAAAGAAACAGTGAAATCAAATTCCAGGTAATTCCAGGTTGTTGCACCACCTCATCATTGCCAAGAGTATTTCATACTCAAGGAATGCCATCAGTTTCGTGGAACATTATTCCGTTTAGTATTTCCATAATCATCAGTTGATACATGGAGTGTCATTTCAGCTGCCTTTACAAACGGGTGTTTGCAAGCAAAGAATTGAGATTTATTTTTCATTTTGCCTTAAGTTTCAATATCAAATCGGCCACTGGCTGTTTTGCAGCAAGATTAAAATTTGAATTTGAAAATTCATCTTGTTTATTCAAAATGAGTTTCGTTCGTAAACACACATCTAACGGATTATGGCTTGAAGTGTTCCGTATCTGAACATTCTCAGAAAAGTGGCTGATAAAAGTAAAAACAAACACTGAAACACAGAACAGTTTACTTTGAGAAATTACAATTTCAGTAATCTACATTTTAGCAGGTTTTAACGGTGAAAAGATAAATTTTAGATAATATGCTTTCAAACACCTGCAAGTTTGATTTCACTTTTGAATACCAGATTTACCAACTGGCAAGCAGTTTCTGCTATTTGAGTAAACTGGAAACCGGTGAAGAAATAGGTGGTTAACATCATTCCGTTAATCCTGTACTACAAGTGTAGACAAAAAAAACAGTTTTATAACATGGACTTATAGACAAACCAGCTTCTGAAAGCTAAAAGTGTTTTCAACGTACTAACCATTGTATGTCACCAAAGAACGGCTAAAACTTATACATCTTATATGCCTGTTCGATGGCATAAAAATAATATTTCGCAACAGATATGGACTTTCTTGTAAGGCAATGTACTCTACCTTGTTCTTGAGCCATCCCAGAACGTAGCTCATTCGAGGCGGTAGAAATCCTTTTAACCAGTTTGAGCTGGGTGTTCAAAATGGTAAACACGGTTAAACGAGTATATTAGGCTAAGTAAAGACATTTCTTTTAATGAAAATGTTGACGCCAGCAAATCTATTGCAACTTAATATATATTTCAATGGAAGTGGCTTGTTGATCAAACGCTTGCTGTATGAAAAATATGGTCGCAATGAATTGCTAGTCTCCTAAATAACTACAATTGAATCTTCAACACTAACAGCTTACTAAAACACCAACTTTTCAAACGGTGTCTAGAAAATATAAGTATTACTTTTGGGTCTTCAAGTTCAGGAATTTAAGGTTCGTAAGGGTGTTTGAAAATCCTTTATTCTTGAGAACATGTTGCCCTGTGATATATTCACGTGCGTATTTCTAATAAAATGTATTAAAGCAGAACTAAACAAAATATCTACTGAACTATTCGTTCATCAGTTAGACTAAAATAAAACGCTTAAGAATACTTCTCATATATAATAACCAATAGTCTGCACGAAGAAACAATTTTATAACGCTTTGATTTCAAGCTATGTCAGTTGGAAATAAAAGGTTGCATCATCCAAATAGAACACATGTGAGCTGGTATGATACGACTGACTATGAGAAATAAGAGCTACAACAGCCAATATCAGTTATTCTAACCTGTATTTCCCGGATTCTGAAGAACCGAGAAACTAGAGAAGAAAACGGCCTGGAAGACGTTACTTGATGTGAGAATGTGGAGAGCAGTCAACACAAGCAGTTCTTTGGGAGAAATCGGAAGACTCGTCAAAGACTAGAAATCTTTAATCATTTAAGAGAATTTGACGAAACCTTGTTATTGGCTATTACAACTGCTACGAAACTAATTTGCTCCTTCTAAGAAACTGAAAACTGGTTTTACCAGATGAATTGAAATACGCCCAGTAAGCACCTTTTTATGCTTACTCGACACTTATCATTATCTCTTTATATGTGACATAGCTACCTAAAATGGAATATGACACCCCTCACCAAAATACCTAGCAGGACCTTACAAATTTCTTTGTTTACTTTATATTATTGCACTTCTTATGCCTTTGACACTTAGTTTCTTTGTTGAGTCGATAGAAATTTATCTGCTCCAAGCATATATCCAATTCCAGGAATGTTTGAGTACATATGATACTTTCTTCACACAAAGTGCTCTGCTTTAGAAAAATAGTTTCATTAATCGGAAGACTTGATAATTGGCATCATTCCAATATATATTGTATAACGAACTAATTTGCTCTTTCTAAGAAATTGAAAACTGGTTTTACAAAATAAATTGAAACATGCCCAGTAAGCACCTTTTTATGCTTGCTCGAAACCACCAGTATCCCTTTAAATCCGAGATAGCCACTTAAAATAGAATATGACACCCCTTACCAAAATATGTCTTCATCTAAACCTAGCAGGATTATAGTTATGACCTCACAAAATGCTCTGCTTTAAAAAATAGCTCCATAATTCGTAAAACCGGATAAATGTCTTCATTCAATTCACAAGAACACTTTAGCAGATTTAGATTTTTTGCATTCCCACCTTACAAATTCACCTTAGATGGTCTGCAGAAGTTAAAAATAACAATTTGTATTCACAACATAAAACTGTGGTCTCTGGCTGTGGTTTTGTTACGACCTGTCTTAAGAGTTAAAACATCATAAGGTCTCTTGTTGCTTTAGAAGCACTACATTTTGCAGGATAAGAATAGTAATTCTTTAAAATATGTTGCAATTCACAATTCTATTATTTTGCAAACACGACTGCATATTGAAGTTTCTAATAAGTTTTCCGAGAATTATAACTTGTCGCGTTTGCAATGCAAATCCGTTTTACTTGGAAAATATTTTTTTTTTAATAATCATTAATCATTCTTATCTAGAGATTAAATTGTTCACCAACGTTTCTATCTCGCATTTGAATAGGACTTCTACAAATTTTCTAAGAAATCTATTAATATTACATTAGTTATTTGGCAGAAGCGAAACAGCCAACTTTGCGCATTTCGTCAAACCGGTTTCTCTTGTTTCATTTGTCAGGGCTGTAGCCAATGATAGTCCATGGAACTCCGTATAAATTACGTTTCCTGGTACTGTTGTCTTTATCTTGTTTTAAGGTTGTAGTTGAGAAAGTCTTGCTAATCTACCAAAACAAGACAGAAATTTGACATAAAGAAAGTTAAAATGGCGGATAAAGTTCATGACAGCAGAACGTTTTTCTTTTCTTCAGAATCTGTTGGCGAGGGACATCCAGGTAGACATCTTCCAAGTTGCTTAGCATTTTTCGTGCTTTCTATTTCTTAGTTTTAGCAGCACAGATTCAGAATGTCAGTTGACTCGAGTTTACTCCTACCAATTCCAATTTGCAGTTCAAATTATTTCATCAAATGTTGTTTTTTAACAGTACGGAGTTCAGTTCTAGCAAAATATTGATTCTTTGCGGGAATTTGGTTGTTATTTTTAGATTGGTTTTCTTCTATGTGAAGATTCCTTACCAACCACATTTTTGCTTGCAGACAAAATTTGTGACCAAGTTTCTGATGCCATACTTGATGCACATCTCAAGCAAGATCCAAATGCAAAGGTGGCTTGCGGTAAGAGCGATCTGTTGAACTGTCAAAATAATGCTGGGGCAATGGATGTTTACGATACACATCCAGGTTTCACCAACTTTAAACGCTATAGGGAATCGAAAATGTAGTCAAAAATAAGAAAGGACGTCCTGATAAATTGCTGCGAAGTATATTGTTCCCCTTTTTAATAGTATAGCTTAGTTTAACGCAAAATAAAGCAAAATAAAGCAATTTGTTGATAATTTAGGAGAAAATAACTTAAAATAACGAAGAGATATCGCAAGGTAGAGCTCAGGAATATTAAATTTAGATTTGTTTTCTTCCATAGCATAACGTACTTTAAACTGTGTACGTAAAAGTATCCTGCATAAACAGATTTTAAGAAATTATGTGATACTTATTAGTTCTTTGCTGAGTTTTAACAGAAACTGGAGCAAAGACAGGAATGATCTTTGCTTTTGGAGAAATTACTTCCCGTGCTAACGTTGACTACCAGAAAGTGATTCGTGACACTATCCGGGATATTGGCTACGATGACTCCAGCAAAGGTATCTTGGCAATGCTCACTGCGACAAGATTCTAACACAGCACCACAAATAGATCGTTTCATGTGACGTCAATAGAATTCTAAAATCTAAACTGTAATTTTATGACTGGTAAAACTGTTCCTTTAACAAGATTCGGATTTCCATATCAAAATATTCTTCGAAAATTTTAACATTGGCACTCTGGTTCGTTTTTGAGTGAGAGAACTCAAATACTAGCTGTTTAAAAATGAATGTCTTGTTTCTTACTCAAATCTCAAGCTGTATTTATTCTTTAAGTTATTTTAAATGAACTCAATCATTTTGGTTGCAAGAAAAACAGCTTAATTTGCAAAGTTTGTTTTGGCCGCCGTCTTGTGTAACACACCTTTTCGGCTATTTATAAATTTTTAGCTGTTCTGTGCAGAACATTTAAAGTATTAGTTTTGTTCTATACCAGAATTTTTTGATAATTTTTGGATGAAAACGATCTATGATATGCTTTTCTACTAGATGCTCTTCGCGTTAGCCTTTTCTTTGTACTTGTGTTTTTGTCTTATCGCACTAGAACACGCGTTCTTTATTTCACTGATTGCTTGATTAGGTTTTGACTATAAGACGTGTGCTGTGTTGACAGCCATTGAGCAACAGAGCCCCGACATTGCTCAAGGTGTCCATAAAGATAAAACCGACGAGGAAATAGGTGCAGGCGATCAAGGCTTGATGTTTGGCTACGCAACCGATGAAACCGAGGAGCTTATGCCCATGACTGCAGTACTTGCTCACAAGTTGAACATAAAACTGGCAGGTAAGCTAGAACTTGAACTTACTGACGTGAATGTTTTACAATCGTACTTTGTTGTCAGTGATTGGACAGCTGTATTGCAGTAACTATTTCCCCTTATCAAATCAAGAGACGTAAAAAATGACCTATATTTTGAATATATTTTCACTTTTCATGACAAATAGTTTATAGTTTGAAAAGACCGATTCAGCTTTATGATCTATATTCAGAATGTCGCCGAGACGGGACTATGCCGTGGCTAAGACCCGACTGCAAGACTCAGGTAACAATGGAATGTAAGATGGAGTCGGGCGCTATTGTGCCTCTGAGGATCCATACCATTGTCATTTCTACCCAGCACGGACCTGACATCTCTTTGGAGGAACAAAAGCAGCAATTAATGGACAAAATTATTAAGGTATTGCTAACTGCCTTATTTAACTCTACAATTTGGGGTAGACTAGAACATAGAACAAAGTGTTTTGTTTGAATTTGACATTAGAATAACCTTTGCTGGGAATAATATTTTATTTTTTGAATATCATCGTCTCTTCTTAATATAGAGAAAAAAAATACAAATGTTGTTCAAAACAGGGTATTGTAACAATTCCGAGGGAATTGAGATTATTTATGAAAGCTAGATAGTAAATCTCAATGGTCTTGCTGCTTTATTATTTTCTTGGTTCATGTGTTCAATAGGTTGTAGTACCAGCCAAATATCTGCTGGATGATGACGAGGACAAGGATAAAAGGCCCATTTACCATCTGCAACCTTCTGGGAAGTTTGAGATCGGTGGTCCTCAGGGTGACGCGGGAGTTACTGGCCGCAAGATAATCGTAGACACGTACGGTGGGTGGGGCGCCCATGGGGGCGGGGCTTTCTCTGGGAAGGACTGCTCCAAGGTAAGTGACTTATTGAGCAACATTCTGTTACGTGTTTTTTTTTAATAAATTTGATACATTCACCACATATGAATTTTGCGAAAAACTATAAAATTGCAGTCTCTATGGCATGCAGACTCCTATAGCCATACAAACAGTCCTCCTGAGGACTGCGGAATTACCCTGTATTTAAAGAATAGCCATACATAAAATAGATATTCAAAACATTTGCTTCTCTTAATATTTACCACAGACGTCTGTTTATAACATTGTACTGTATTACATTCGTCCAATTGAGTTTTATTGTAGAGACGATCAGCAGAGATATGCGGAACTAATAAGTTGCTGATTTTTCAAAGAATCATATTATCTACCAAATATTGTGTTGCTAATTTATTCGTGTCACTTCATATTACAATTTTTTGGAATCTAGCACATGTAAGTTGTTGAACACCGTGTCGCAAAGCATCCTGGGTCAAAAGGGTGTTAAGTCACATTTAATGACCTTAGACTTGACTACTAATAAACATATACTATTTTAAACTACACAGGTTGATCGTTCCGGTTCATACGCAGCCCGACGAATTGCCAAGTCTCTGGTTGCAGCGAAATTGTGTCGCCGTGTGCTGGTACAGATCTCCTACGCTATTGGTGTTGCTGAACCGCTGGCCATCTCAGTGTTCACCTACGGCACAGGAACAAAAACAAACGAGGAATTGTTGGGAATTGTCAAGAAGAACTTTGATTTGAGACCTGGAGTAATCATGAGGTAGGTGTTGCGTGATACACTCATGAAATTCCGTGCGTCTAACTTTCTGTCTGTTGTCTGGTTTAACTGCTTCCTATTTGCCGGGCCTGGCCCAGTTCTTTTTCATATATTGCTATTGGAAAAGTCAGGGCGTGCGCATGCATTTTTTAAAGGTAAACTACGTTTTACAAGAACCGGAGACACTGCTAAAATTAGAAACGTATTTCCTATTAATTTTTTGTATATGTTTTCATTTATTTTATTTTCTAACGGCTTTGTATACGACAGACGTAGAGCAGTAATCAGTTAACAATTTTTTGCTAATTTTCTCAGAGAGCTGGATCTCCGAAGGCCAATCTTCAGGAGAACTGCAGTCTACGGGCACTTCAAGGCCGGGGATGATTTCACTTGGGAAACGCCTAAAGAACTGCTTTTCTAATCGTAGAACAGAAACCAACACCGGAGAGCAAACTGTTCTGCATTACTGTTTTTGCAAGAGAAGACGATCATTTAGACAAAATTAGAAAATGATTGAAAATAGCTTGTTTTAAGCTTAAATTATGTATTATTAAGAATTAAAATGATGTGAGATTGTGTGGTGTATTGGTTCAAGTCTATTAGGATTACTTTTGCACAATACCAAAGTTCAAACCAATAAGTGTTAAACTGATCACATAAAAATGAGATAGAACTATATTTGAAGCAAGGACGACTGCTTGCTCCTTGACATGCAAATAAAACAGTTAATTCAAAAGGATATTCGTTACTTAATAGCTAGTAACTAGTAAGTGGATCTAAACATGGAAGACTACAAAAAGTTTCTTGAACCTAAGCTTAAACAAAGTTTATAATGAGAGATATTGAAAGATTCTGCACAACAGCATTCAAAGCAAAACATAGTGGGACAGCAGTAACAAATCTTGCTTCAAAAAGATGCTCATATTAGTGTGAAGTTTGCCCTACATTTTGTACGGGAGGTGTTATTAGAAAAAGCGAAGGTCGAAAAATTTTTATGACTCTATTTTAGACCCAAGAATGTAGGAAATGGCATTTTGGGAAAACAATACCTTAAAATATCTGGACGCTCGCTTATCAGCACTATGTAATTTCTGATGGCGTTTTCATGTATGTAATCAGTCAAATTCCAACTGGGACAACTGACATGTATATTTGATGAAGATGTAATTGCCGTGATAATTGGGATCAAAAAGACTGCTGTAATTCTTATTCTTACAGCATTTAGGTATAGTGGAGAATGGGGAGGGGATAGGTGGGTGGAAAGTCAAGAGAATTGGACTGTTTAAAAGGAAGTGGCTTCAAAAGGTTTCCTCTATCCTTGAGGGCAATCGTTGAAGTTGTGAATCCCTGCAGACTTCCTTTATTTGCCATCTCAACCCCCACCCTAAAACCCCTCCAGAGTTAAATAAGGACCACGCACTCTCAAACTGAGATTCCACAGTAATTTGTTTTAGTATAAAATATTTTAAGTATTAAATCTTTCCAGCCAACGCTTGGGGTAGTTGCCAACCTCGGAAAATTTCAACCCACACTGTATTTAGGTTGGGTGCCTCGAGTCGGGGTTCTAAACAAAACAGGCCACAGAGCTGTGTTACGACGTTTGGTTCAAGTCCAGCGAGGTTCTAGCTAGTTAAAGCAGGCCACAGAGCTGTATTAAGTTGATTGATTCAAATCCAGCGGAGTTCTGGCTGGCCAAACACAGGCAGTCCAAGCTTACAGTTTGTATTTTGGGGTCGGGTTACATGATTTATAAGACTTTGTATGGGAGCTCCGGGATCGAGCGATTTATAAGACTTTGTATGGGAATTCACTCGATTT